>APFE031108611.1:57345-71123 GCA_000404065.3 Pinus taeda
TGTTGCTGGAATTAAATGCAAGTAAATCTTTTTGGCTGCGCTAGGGGCAGCTGAATCAGAAAAGATGACAATGTGGCCTTTGGAGGCTAGATGCGGTGCTGCTGGAATGATTGCGATTTTGGGGACTGTAGTTCTGCTCTGGTGTGAGTTAAATGTGCAATAATTATGATTTGAGGGCTTCGAGTGGCTTCGCCCTCTTTCTTTGAATCTGCTGGGAGGCATTAAATGTTCTCCTGCTTCAGGCTGCTGCTCAAGATTTTTACTGATACTCTTTGCCGCTACATTGATGGCTTCCGCCATCGACTAATACTCTTTGACACGCTTGATAACTGATGATTTGATCTGATACACTTTAAACTCTGTCATTGATCTGCTGTTGTCTTTAAACCGGATCTCTTTGGCACGATCGAGCGATTTTCGGGCTTTTTCGGCGCACAACGGGCTAAGGCATCAAAATATTCCCCGATGATTCCTCGAAATGGCCTATTTCCTGTAGCGATGCGTGATTAGCGCTACGCGCTAATCGCACATCGAAAACTGCCTCTGTTTCTTGTTCTGGAGCTCCGAAGTGCGATTTTTCTTCCTGCGCGAAGTTTCGGCTTTCTGGCTGCTGACATCAGCATGACGTCGGCTGTACATTGGATGACGTCAGCTGTGGTGGGTCCCTGGTACAGAATGACATGGTGAGGTGCTGATACTGGAGGTAATGCGATGAACTAGCTCCGATGCGATCGCGATATCGCATTGGCGAGGAACGGAGGGGGGTGTTTGAGGTGGACATTTGGCGCTTGCGACCGCTGACCGCCGATATTGCGATATCGCGTCGAGTGGTGACGGATGGGTCATAACTTGCATGGAGAGGAAACTGCGATCTTGCGATGCGATCTGGCTTTTAAGGGTTTGCGGGGTGTTAAGGAAGTCGGCAAGGGGTTTGTTTTGGGCGAAAAGAGTAAGTGAGTGGGTGTGAAGGGCATTTGAGGTTTCGGAAAGGGTCCGATTACCTCAGAGGGGTTTTATACTCTGGAAGGAGTCCATTGTATCTGGAAGATGGTTTGAAGGTTGAGGGTTCTTGCTAAGTTTCAGGTAAACTGAGCAATTCCCGGGGTACTTATGGTTATTTTTCAGCCAGGGGGAGGGATAATACATAGGGAAAGATTTACTTAATATTAGTAGGGGGACGGGAAAAATAGGGAGCTAAATAATAATGTTAGTGGTTAATATGGAGGTGGTAAGAAAGCGCTAAGTTCAGGAGACCTTAGGCTGTTACAAGGGGGTAGAACCATTCTTTAGAGAAAGTATGGAACCGCTTTGAGTAAAGGAGGTCTTTACTTGAGTTACTGTTATGAAAATGATGAAACTTAAGAGGTATCAAGCAGATCTTGACCTCTTTTGGGGAAGTTAGTTAAGGATTGGGGAAAGCGGAGAAGGGGAGTTAGTTATACCTCTTTTGAGCTTCTCGCATATAACTGCCTGCTGATTGTGTCCTGAGCGAGATGACACTTGAAAATCTGGAACTGATCAGCAATTAGGATTCAACAACCTCAGAACTACCTACCCAGCCTACTTGCGTAGCATTTTTTCTTCTTTTGATTTGGGTGCACTTAGACTTGCAAACCCATCATTCCATTTTTCTTTTGATGCTTTCCTATCTATATACTACCCTTATTTCTTCCAAGGGCCCAGATTAAGCTGTTGGGCTCCTCTGCTTCTCTACCTATCTAAGAATCTGCCATGATTAAGCGGTTTGGACAGATTTACATTCTCTATATTCTAAAACAAGAAATTTAAACCTAGGGAGACCAAGATTAAGCTGTTTGGACCTCCCTTTAACTGAAAATTGGCGATATCAGAATAACTTTCTCAAAAATTTGGAAGGCGATTGAATGAACTTGGAGTAGCCTTCTTCATTTGGAGACTGTTAAGCAAATATGGAGCATTGCAGCATGCAAAGTACGACATATTTGGCCTGTAAAATGTCAATCATGAAACATGAATAACCTGCTGCAGCAGGAAGCTAACAGACTCCATGCCCAATGTATGTGTCTTCTCCCACCTGCCTGCAAAACATTGAAATCAACTTGCTCTTTTGATCCTCATAACTAGCCTAAGATAAAAAAATATTCAGTCAGCTAATTGACTGAGATAAACTTAGTGAGAGAGCCCTCTCCAAGGCTAGAAGGGCTAGATTCTAGCCTAAAGTGGTATGTAGTTACCTATGCAATCTTTTTTCAGCCTAAAGGAAATTACAAATTGCTAACAAGATGCATTGATTTCTGCATGTCAATTTCTAATTCTATTTCATTGCTTGCATTAGATGCATTCATTTCATAAAATATGTTAATTTTATAATATTGTTTGATTGAGCTTTCATTAGATGCATTGATTTTAGTGTAGATGTTGGTTCTAAATCCTATTTGATTGCTAGCACTAGATGGATTGATTTCAATGTAAATGTTGATTTCTAGTCCTATTTGTTTGCTTGCAGCGTTATATGCATTGATTACAGTGTATATGTTGATTTCTAATCCTATTTGATTATTTGCATTAGATGCATTGATTTTAGTATAGATGTTGATTTCTTGTCATATTTGATTTCTTGCATTGATTTTAGTGAAGATGTTCATTTTTTATCAATTATGTAACTAGATATATGGTGTACATTAATTTCAAGGTAATTAGTTTAACAATGTGTATTGATTTCAGTGTAAGCATGAAAAAATTATTGACGACACGCATTCTGACTAACCTTTTGTATATAACCTCAAACCAAATAAAATCGAATAAAACTTGTATTTGTAACTTTTACATCTCCACATCTTTTAAAATTGAATATATATCTTATTTCAATCATATTAAGCTTTTAAAAATTGAATAAAATGTATTTCCATCATAAGAAATTGATTGAAATAATTGGATAACTACTTGTAAATTTAGGAAAGTTGATAACATTATATAAAATTATAGAAATGTTGTCATATATTGTTGTTTGACCTATTTATTAAATTTCAATATGATTGACTTATATCATGTTATGACTAGATCTTTTATATAATCTCAAAATAAATAATGCTTAATAAAACCTATTTGTTGTTTACATGACATCTTTTAATATTAAAATTGAATAAAACTTATATCAATCCTATTTGTGTTTTT
This sequence comes from Pinus taeda, assembly GCA_000404065.3. Classification (NCBI taxonomy): domain Eukaryota; kingdom Viridiplantae; phylum Streptophyta; class Pinopsida; order Pinales; family Pinaceae; genus Pinus; species Pinus taeda. The sequence goes on from APFE031108611.1 coordinate 60,499, forward strand.
TAATTGAAACTTGAGATAAGAAATTGATTGAAATACTTAAAAAAGTTGTCCATGTTGAAAATAGCAACAAGAAATGATAAAAATAGAATCCAGGATATTCCAATTTTAATTTGTCCTTGAATTAAAATTGTGAATTAAAATTCGAAATTAGTCTCACTAGCTACTTGGAAATAACTAATTAATTCATTATGGATTAATTAGTTAGAGAAATTCAAGTTAGAAGTCTTTCTGAAGTCATGCAACAATTATCCCTTAAATTAAGGAGATTATCCCTTAATTAAGGAGATAAGATTGAGTTATATTTGAGTTGTAATTAGTTAGCTCAGTTTACTGAGTTAAGTCCAGTTAAATTAGTTCCAAACTGTTTGAGGAACTAATTGCGAGTTATCATTCAGTTGATGCATGCATGCACTCAACCAGTGTACTCCAAATAACTGAAGATTCCCTCATCAGTAACTCATGCACGTCTATTCTGAGAAATACCCAGTTGAGCTAAATGTCAAGGAGAGTTTACTATCAGTTGCATGTGTTTTCCTATAAAGGAAACTCATGCATGCAGAAGGAATAAGGTTCCTTGAGTATTGTGCACTTCTGACAGGGTGTAGGATCAGTGTGAGTGATCAGTCTTCCACTTGGTAATAGGAGGATCACCCAGGAGAAACAACGCAAGGAAATAGGAGCTTGGAGGGCAGAGGAGAAGACTTGTGAGAAGCTTTGATTGTCTGCGAGCATTCAGGAGGATTGTACTGAGAGCTAGCTAGCTGTGAGAGCTAAGGCTTTGTATAATTCTGATGTATTTCCACCTTGTATGATAATACAGATAGTGGGGTTTTTAGTTGAGGCTTTCCACTAAGTATTTTCTGTGTTTCATGTGTATTGATTCTTCTTCTTATGGTTATATGTGTTCAGCTCTAATTCAGCTCGATCTTTAAGCTTCCGCAAGTTTGATAGTAGAAGTAGATTATAGTATTTTGATTTGGTATATTGCATTATCGAGTTAATCTACAATCAGATTTTCTACATAGATCTCAGAGGTAGATTTGTAGAGAATTTGTAGCAAATTCTACATGGTATCAGAGCTAGCTGATCTATAGAGAAATTTCTACATAGTATCAGAGCCTAGTTTATTGGAGTAGTGAACAATATGCAAAGAAGAGAATTCAAAGCTTGAAGTTTGGGGTTGCCGGTGCAAATCGAATTCATATCATACTTCAAGGTTGGTCAATGGCATTCTATGGCTTGAGACTTGAGTATGCCTTGGAAGGCAGCTTGAATTACATAGCATGGAAAGATCACATGGAGGCTGTATTAGAAAATAATGGCTTGAAGGATTTCATTGATCGAGAAATCCCAAAGCCAGGTTCAACTAATGCACAAGAGTTGGCTGAGTGGAAGAAGTGTGTGGCGAGGGTGAGACAGATCATCCTTGAGGGAGTTTGAGACCATATTGTCTCGAGTCTCCATGGGAAGGATACTCCATATTCAATGTGGAAGACATTGAATGATCTCTACCAGAACAGTAGCGACCAGAGGAAATTGGCGCTCAAGGATAAGCTTCAAAGAATCAAGATGGAGAACAACGATACTATTTCCACATATCTGAACAAGCTTACCACTTGTAGAGATGAGCTTGGAAGTGTGGGAATAACTACTACCGATGACGATATGGTGAGCCTCGCTCTCCTTGGCCTTCCAAAGAGCTAGAATAGCTACCAGGACTCTTTGAATGGAAGGGAGAAACTGCCAGATTGGGAATGACCGTGGTCGGATCTCATGCAGGAGGAGATCAGGAGGAGCACACGAGATGGTTCTTCATCCAAGGATGATGATGAAGAAAATCTGGCCTTAGCAAGTATGGTAAGGAAAGGGAAGGGGAAGGCGTCCCATTCCGAATTGAGTTCTTCTCATGGAGGGAATAAGGTTGACAAGTCTAAAGTGAGATGCTTTAATTTTCACGAGATGGGTCATTATGCAACTAATTTCCCACCAAATAAGTCCAAGAAGGGATCCTCGGATGGATCAGAAGATGAGGCATTAGCCTCTCAGTTCGAAATGAACTTCACCCTCATCTCATACATGGTGTCATCGATGATGGGTTGTGGTTGGTATCTTAACAGTGGAGCCTCATTCCACATGACCGGTGATAAAAGTTTATTTAGTACCTTGGAGGAGAAAGACCTCAAGATTCACATAGAGATGGGTGATGATGAAAATTTTAGTGTTTCAAGAGTGGGCACAGTTGCTTTTAAGAGGGAGCATGGAGCTTCTATCACCTTGACAGATGTGAAGTATGTGCCTAGACTGAAGAAGAACTTGGTATCTGTCGTGACGTTGGAGGACAAAGGATACGATGTTGTCTTTAGTAAGGGAAAGGTTGATGCAGGAGCATCAAGGACATTTTTCATTGGTAAATATGTGATAAAAGGGGGGTGTGACATTTTTATTATTTTATTAATTAATTTGTTAATTTTAATAAAATAGGAGAAAGTGAGGATTTTATAAATATTCTTTTATTTAAAGGAATATGAGAGAAAATAGTATTGGATAGAAATTCTAGGAAGTAGTTTCAAGATTTTAGGGATAAAATCTTGATTGTAGGGGTGTTGAGATATTTGGGGACTTTGTTGAGTAATTAAGGGGATTTGAACCTAAATTGGTTAAATTCAATTTGTATAAATTTATGAGCCTCAAAGACATGAAAAAAAGAGAGGTGAGCATGAGGTTTCCTTGAGAGCTTTCGGCAGTTGTAAAAGGCCATCAGTATAGAATATCTGGCCGAGATAAGTTGTAAGTAGTGTCCTTTTGTTTGATGTAAATAATGTTTGAGAGGTATATGTATATTATTGATTAATGAGTAGCCTTATTCAAGGCAGAACTGATGTGTGCTCATCATGAAATCCGCTGCCCTTGTATAGTGGTAAATTGCTTTGAGTTACAGTTATGCAGTGGTTCTAATTTCCTCGATGCGCCTTTGTTATAGAATTTCCCTTGATATATATGTCAACTCTGTGGCGGACAGGGTTTAGATTGTAATTCTTTTATTTGACGGATCTCGTGTCTTTTTCAACTGGCAATTAATGGTAATTGTTAACTGTTGATACGCTGGTTGAAAAAAAAATGAATTACAGATTTTCTTTAAAGATGTGAATTCCAGATTTTCTGAGGAATTAATACGTATGGATGGCATTGGAGACTTAATGAATTTGGTTCGCTCTGTATGGAGCCCTTGGCTCTATAAATTCATATATTTGCATCCACAAAATCCGCACACAGTATCTATTAGTCGGCTGTAACAGTTAATTCTCTGTAGTTGGGGAATAAATGTTGCTGTGATCTCTTAATTTCACTTGAAAAGCAATATCGTTACAGCAAAGCAGATCAAAATTGTAGACTCAGAGTTAATTGTCAAAGAAGTATTGCCGATCGATGATGCTTTAAATAAAGTTCAGATAATAGACAGTGAAGAAGCGCGCCAGAAAAGTGAAGATGAAGAGGAGTGTTTGAATCGGCAAAGTTTAGCTGTGCGCAGAACCACAACAACCCATAATCAAATACTCTTCATTCTTCGTGTTTACTTTGCATCATTGCGCCTTTCCAAAGAACTACTGCGGATATACGGAGGGCCGAAGACAGAATGAGGCGCTCGACATCCTGCAATTAGGCTTCGATTACATAAGAGGGAGTATCGAAGTTGAAGAGTTGTTACGCATCGTCTCTGGTTTCATATATATACATTTATAGTGTGATTGCAGGATTAAGGCGTGGGAATATTGGAGGCAAATATATATACATTCATTGACCGGTTTCGGGCTTGGGACAGAGATGTCTATGCTGACGGTAGCCGTATGTCTATGCTGTAATGGCAATTAAAGAAACGCTGGACCGAGTGTGCCAATCGTAGTATCCTTTATATCTCGAAGCAGACAGAGAAATTTCTTTATGGTTTTAATGTTAGCCACCATTACAGTTCTTGTGATTTTGAGATATCTTCACGCTCTTACTCAGCCACAACAACTCTGAGCAATCTGTACAATCTACTAATGAAAACTCCGGGTGTTGGTGAAGGTTTAACTGTGCAGCATATCATAGAACCCGTCCATCGAAATCCGTGGGAAAAGTCCAACCGACGCGGACTCAGAGAGAACGAAAATCAATATTTAATATGGACTTCATGTGTTGCAAATTGAAATCGTGAATGGGCACTGTCTTTTCTTATATTGAAATCATGAAATCAGGTTATAATACTAGGAGCCAAACACTCGAACGTGGTGCACTCAATAGCCATTTGGCCATTGTTATCCAAATCTTTCAAACGTAACCGGGACCGAGATACCAGCTGTATAATCAAAGTGGAAGGGAAAATATACCATAGATATATCTATTGTGTGCAAGGTTGCCAATTGAATATCGCCTCACCGAAAAGCCACTATTTGTAATAAGCATTGAAGATAAAGGTAAGGCGCACTCCTGGAATACTGTCAATATACTTGTAAATTGTTTATGGGAATTTAAGATGTGAATTGGGTGTAATTTCAAGCATGAGTTGTGAGGTTACAAGCATGAGTCAAGTTTGTAAATGCTTGTTGGGAAGAAAGATCCTGGTAGTAACGGCCTGGAGAGGCTGGGCTGCATCATTTTTGGTATCAGAGCTGGAATAGCTCTATTTGAAGGATGAGTTTTTTTTTTATTACATGTGATAAGATCAGATTTTGAGACTGATGAATGTTGCAGCACAGAGATGCGTGCAGGTGGGAGATGAAGTGAGATCATGCAAGATCTTAGAAAGTGAAATGATTTTTTTTTTTCTGATTTGAAATTTGTGATGAGAGTTTCTGGTTGCAGAGAAGATGGCGTTGAACCTGGCATTCAGCTAAAGGCTGAATAAGGAGGACAATTGCAGTGTCCTGAAGGAGAAGGTGAGTTGAAGAGATAGCTTGAGAGTGAGCAAAGGAGAGTGCTCAAAGAGGTTCCAGAGGCAGTGAACCATTACTTACCAAAAGACTGAGTGAGGAGAGCTTGGTGAGGTAAGTGGCGGCAAGACAGGAGAGCTTGTTGCAGAGGCTAGTGCAACTCATGGCAAGTGAGAAGATGATCATGGAGGATCATAGTAGAGGTTCAAAGGAATGCCATAGCAATGAGATGACTGCAGAAGACAGAGAAAGAGAGATTGTAGTAATGAAAGTGCAATTGCAGGTAATAGAGGAATGGATGCAAGAGCAGGAAAACCAGAGTAGAGGATGGATTTTTCCACTGAAGGGAAAGAAAGTGAAATGGCGGAAGCTACAACAGAAAAGAGATCGACAGATAAACATGCAGTTAATGGAAGAGCTGAAGAAGCTTGAGCAGGTGATGGATGTACAGTTGAAGTGTACGAAACTCAGAGCAGCTGAGTTGGAAGAGGAGGTTTCCATTGATGAAACAGAGGAAGAGATCATTGATGATTTCTTGAATTATTGGGTAGATCCAGATCAGCTGGATAATGAGAACTCTTGTGTTTTTATAGCTGATAGTTGTGATGTGATTATAGGTTTTGTTGAAGAAGAAGTTCATGTGAATGAAGAAGATGATCACCCGGAAGAGCTGGTATATGAACAAACGATTAAAGCTGTTGAGACTTGTAATTTCCAAATTGACAAGTTGTGTATGAGTGCAGGGACTATCAGTGATGGTGATGTTATGCTTCAGCAATGTCACAGAGAAATTGCATTGCTGGAACATTTGTTGAAGAATTCAGAGTATGACAGAGAGATGGCCGAAGAAAGAGTTCAATACAGTGAACGAGTGCAGAAAGATATCATGGAAGCAGATGATCTGAGAGGAAGACTGGTTGACAGTCTTGAGAATTCTTCAGAGGATTCTTTGGGCAAAGAGAATCAGCATACTGATGTGCTAATAGTGGAGGAGAATTCAGTACAGCATACTGAAATGCGGGAAAAGGAGGACAAGGCATTGATGCCTTCTGATTTTTATTCTAACAAGTGTTTTGTGAATGCAGGTATTGTTGCAGAACATTTGACTCAGTTGAGCAGTCAAATGAAGGAAGAAGAAGTTTTCTGTTCTGGAAAACAAGAGGGTATGGATGATTGGGTGGCAGTAAGAAATGAGAAAGTGAGAACAGAAACAAGAGGTGAGCGAGTGACAGTACAAACTGAGCAAGCCGTCTTAGCTCAGCAAGCAAATCAACAGCCGGGAGATTTATTGGTTCGAGAGATTGAAAGTATTAGAAGATTGATGACAAAAGAATCCCGGAAGAAACCAGCAGTAGCAAGGAATAGAAGCAGCAGAAGCAGCAGCAAAATGAAAATAGAGACAGATTGTGAAGGTGCAGCAAGTGGAAAGTTACAACACAAGATATGGGATCCAGGTATACATAGATCCGAACACATGATCAGGTGATCATGATTAATTTTAACGTTGGGTGTCTGATGCAGGAGCATCAAGGACATTTTTCATTGGTAAATATGTGATAAAAGGGGGGTGTGAAATTTTTATTATTTTATTAATTAATTTGTTAATTTTAATAAAATAGGAGAAAGTGAGGATTTTATAAATATTCTTTTATTTAAAGGAATATGAGAGAAAATAGTATTGGATAGAAATTCTAGGAAGTAGTTTCAAGATTTTAGGGATAAAATCTTGATTGTAGGGGTGTTGAGATATTTGGGGACTTTGTTGAGTAATTAAGGGGATTTGAACCTAAATTGGTTAAATTCAATTTGTATAAATTTATGAGCCTCAAAGACATGAAAAAAAGAGAGGTGAGCATGAGGTTTCCTTGAGAGCTTTCGGCAGTTGTAAAAGGCCATCAGTATAGAATATCTGGCCGAGATAAGTTGTAAGTAGTGTCCTTTTGTTTGATGTAAATAATGTTTGAGAGGTATATGTATATTATTGATTAATGAGTAGCCTTATTCAAGGCAGAACTGATGTGTGCTCATCATGAAATCCGTTGCCCTTGTATAGTGGTAAACTGCTTTGAGTTACAGTTATGCAGTGGTTCTAATTTCCTCGATGCGCCTTTGTTATAGAATTTCCCTTGATATATATGTCAACTCTGTGGCGGACAGGGTTTAGATTGTAATTCTTTTATTTGACGGATCTCGTGTCTTTTTCAACTGGCAATTAATGGTAATTGTTAACTGTTGATACGCTGGTTGAAAAAAAAATGAATTACAGATTTTCTTTAAAGATGTGAATTCCAGATTTTCTGAGGAATTAATACGTATGGATGGCATTGGAGACTTAATGAATTTGGTTCGCTCTGTATGGAGCCCTTGGCTCTATAAATTCATATATTTGCATCCACAAAATCCGCACACAGTATCTATTAGTCGGCTGTAACAGTTAATTCTCTATAGTTGGGGAATAAATGTTGCTGTGATCTCTTAATTTCACTTGAAAAGCAATATCGTTACAGCAAAGCAGATCAGAATTGTAGACTCAGAGTTAATTGTCAAAGAAGTATTGCCGATCGATGATGCTTTAAATAAAGTTCAGATAATAGACAGTGTAGAAGCGCGCCAGAAAAGTGAAGATGAAGAGGAGTGTTTGAATCGGCGAAGTTTAGCTGTGCGCAGAACCACAACAACCCATAATCAAATACTCTTCATTCTTCGTGTTTACTTTGCATCATTGCGCCTTTCCAAAGAACTACTGCGGATATACGGAGGGCCGAAGACAGAATGAGGCGCTCGACATCCTGCAATTAGGCTTCGATTACATAAGAGGGAGTATCGAAGTTGAAGAGCTGTTACGCATCGTCTCTGGTTTCATATATATACATTTATAGTGTGATTGCAGGATTAAGGCGTGGGAATATTGGAGGCAAATATATATACATTCATTGACCGGTTTCGGGCTTGGGACAGAGATGTCTATGCTGACGGTAGCCGTATGTCTATGCTGTAATGGAAATTAAAGAAACGTTGGACCGAGTGTGCCAATCGTAGTATCCTTTATATCTCAAAGCAGACAGAGAAATTTCTTTATGGTTTTAATGTTAGCCACCATTACAGTTCTTGTGATTTTGAGATATCTTCACGCTCTTACTCAGCCACAACAACTCTGAGCAATCTGTACAATCTACTAATGAAAACTTCGGGTGTTGGTGAAGGTTTAACTGTGCAGCATATCATAGAACCCGTCCATCGAAATCCGTGGGAAAAGTCCAACCGACGCGGACTCAGAGAGAACGAAAATCAATATTTAATATGGACTTCATGTGATGCAAATTGAAATCATGAATGGGCACTGTCTTTTCTTATATTGAAATCATGAAATCAGGTTATAATACTAGGAGCCAAACACTCGAACGTGGTGCACTCAATAGCCATTTGGCCATTGTTATCCAAATCTTTCAAACGTAACCGGGACCGAGATACCAGCTGTATAATCAAAGTGGAAGGGAAAATATACCATAGATATATCTATTGTGTGCAAGGTTGCCAATTGAATATCGCCTCACCGAAAAGCCACTATTTGTAATAAGCATTGAAGATAAAGGTAAGGCGCACTCCTGGAATACTGTCAATATACTTGTAAATTGTTTATGGGAATTTAAGATGTGAATTGGGTGTAATTTCAAGCATGAGTTGTGAGGTTACAAGCATGAGTCAAGTTTGTAAATGCTTGTTGGGAAGAAAGATCCTGGTAGTAGCGGCCTGGAGAGGCTGGGCTGCATCAAAGGTTTTCCTTAGACACATCACAACGAGACAAGTGAAACAGATTGGTTCACGAGTCAAGAGCCTATATGCTCTTGATGTTCAAGATGCATGCAAAGCCTTGAGGAGAAAGGCAAATGTTAGAGACTTGGTGGTTGAGAGGGAGAGTGAATTACCTCTCAACATGTAGTCCCATGAAGAAGTCTCAGACAATTGTGGAGGAGCCACAATTGGAGAAGGGGGCAGAGGGATCACATGCAGGCATACCTCTAGGTGTGAGGTGGGGCGATGTGAAGTGATAGTCTCTAGAAGGAAATTGGGCAAGGAAAATTGAGAGGTTTAATCTCATGGATTGTACCTTTCTACGGAAGCCCAAAGTACATAGTAGTGGGAGGAATCAATGGGATTGATACAGTCAAAGATCAAAGTGATAGAGGCTAGAGCAGTCAAATAATAAAGAGTACAGAGAAGGATTGACAACAGTGTAGAAAGGCTGAGTCAGCAGAAGCACAAATTTTTCAGTTGACAGAGGCAATAACAATCAGAGACTTTGATGACAGATGCATCATACTGATTCAGGTTGGATGCTTTTTTATTTTTGGAGATTGCTGGAGCAACAACACTAGAGAGAAGTGTTGCATGCAAAACATTTCAAATGTTCAGGATCAGGATCGAGTTGAATTCCTTTCTTGTTGAGAGGGAGTGCTGAAAATAGCAACAACAAATGATAAAAATAGAATCCAGGATATTCCAATTTTAATTTGTACTTGAATTAAAATTCGAATTTAGTCTCACTAACTTCTTGGAAATAATTAATTAATTCATTATGGATTAATTAGTTGGAGAAATTCAAGTTAGAAGTTTTTCTAAATTCATGCAACAATTATCCCTTAAATTAAGGAGATTATCCCTTAATTAAGGAGATAAGATTGAGTTGACTTGGTGTGGTGGTTGCCATCAAGTTCAAAGGGGGAGATTGTTGGCATTATGTTTCAAGTGTTGTCCTTGATGGCAACTCACTCAAAGGTTGGTACAGGTGCTTAGAGGTTGGTACAGGTGATGGCAACTTAATCAGAGGACAGATCTCAGTACAGCAGGACAAGAAAGAGATATACGCAGGTTCATCAAGGAGAATCTGCGTGTACACGCAGGTTGGCTTCAGTAAAAGCGCGTATATGTGGAAAACTTATCTTTGGTCCGTGGCGGTTATTCCTTGGAAGTTGTGCCTATGGTTTTGGACCATGGCGTCTCGACGGACGTGTTGATCCCTAGTTTCGAAGTTGATGGTATTGGTTTGTTATGGTTTTGGACCATGGTATTGAGCAAGGCCTAAGGCTATATAAGGAGAAGACCATTAGGCCAAGATGGTGTGCAAGAGTGAGCAAGTGATGAAGAGATCCAGATGCTGGTTATGGGTTGGTGATGTCTTGCTTGATCTGAACCAAGGAGGCACTCATGTGAAGGATGATGAATGATGGATTAGGCTTGGAATGATTATCTTTATATGGGTTGAGTATGGATAGACTAGATCTATCGACACATGTTTATGAATGTTATGATTTGGGTATGTTCTGATGTCTGAAGTAGCTGCAAAGTTATGAGGTTGAATTCGCAGATCTGTACGCGGGTTGTCCTTGGTAAAAGGGCGTATACACGCAGGTTGGATTCGTCCAAGTAGCGTATACATTATGAGATTTGGTGTTTCAGTTTGCTGTTGATTCTAGTGGTCGTTGCAGAGTTGTGGGCTCTGGTTGTGTTCTATGACAGGGTTTCAGTATTGGGTGATTCAGAGATTGATTGTATTGCAATGGTGATTGTTTTATGGATCCAGTATGAAAATGTATGAAACGTGGTCCGTGGATGATTGTAGGCCGGCACCTACGTACTGGTAAACATATTGGCCAGTACAAGAGCCAAGGGGGTTGTAGCTCCCTTCCAGGAGCAGCTGGAAAACGAGTGAAGGTT
>APFE031108611.1:82753-92972 GCA_000404065.3 Pinus taeda
TTTATATAAGGTTTTATTATATTTAAAATAAATAATTTTGAGCTAAATAGAGATAAAAACACTTTTCAATTTAGAAACTTCAACATTATAATTTTGGGGTAAAAATGACATTTTTAGCTAAATGTAAGAGTTATTTAGAAACATTAAAAAAAGTTGCAACACAACGTTTATTTTAATTTTAAAAAAATCGACTTTCCAAATATACCATGTTACATATAACTTGTAATCTTTCTATATTTCCTCAGTTCTCTAAATTGATAAGTGATGCACAGCAAGGCTCTCCCTGAGATGAGGTTGACTCAAAAACACAACATATAAATACTCAAAAACAAACTAGATCTTATATTATTTTTTGTCAATATGATTTCTAAAACCTTGAGGCTATTTTTACATCAAACTCTGTTGATTAACTAGTGAGCATATTGCTTATAGGATTGATCATCAACAACTATTAAAATATTATTTGGTCACAATTGACCATTAGAAAATTATTGGCTAAGATATATCTAGTCTACTATGCTTGCTCCACTTAATTCAACTTTAAAGAGAGTTTCACTAGGTACACATGTTTCCTTTAAGGAAGCACATCTCTCATACATATTTCCCTTCATGTAAGGTGTATATACATTCTAAAAATTGCAAAATTTAAAATTTGCATTAATTGTGCACTCCAATGTAGGAATTATGGGTTTTTTACCATTGTAAGACCCTACTTTCCATTTCCAATGAACTTCACTAAATTCTAATAATATAAATAATGTTCATATGTTGGATAAGAGACCATTACCCATTATGATACCCTTCTACTAAAACATTGATTGAGATTCAAGCTTTGTAATCTTATAATTATTGTTTGCATAAGAGGCAGGTTACTAAGTAGCAACACTACATATTACACTTGTTATTTATAAATTATTTTGGATATCAAATTATAATCGCTCATCTATATGTGTAGGGGTAATAACTCCATTTTGATCTATGGGACTACTATAATTAATTGTATGGTTATGGTTTGTATCGAGATTTATATGTTGTTGTCACTATGAATCAAATTAATATGTAAGTATTGTTTTATCAATTAAAAATCTTAAGTCATTGAGGAATGCGAATGACTATAATACCATTAGTGGGATCTAGTGATGGGTTTGCATAAATTAGTTGTGCTCGTAGTTGTTGGGAAACGTAGACTATGATACCAATGGTGGGAGCTAGTGATGGGGTTACAGAAATCGGTTGTGCCTATAATTGCCACAAAAATCCCACCAAAACTTTTTGCTCAAGATTTGAACTTGAAATTCTTGTCCCACCTTTCCAACAAGGCCATAACTCATTGACTCAAGAGCTCGATAGTCGAAGCAACTACTTTTCACAATTATTGAAGCTCCCTTAGACTTTAATGGATAGTCAGCAAGTACCCATCTCAAATTTTGGGAGTTGACCCACGAGTGGTGTGGGGGAATGGTCACAATCATGTGAATTAACCATCCACGAATGCATTTATCCATACATAGAGAGCAAGGTGTGCACAAGTGTTAGGAGTAGTGAATTTGTTAGTAGAATGTTTCCATTCTCGAGTGGAATGTTTGTTATGACATTATTGGTGAATAGAACTTGACATGGGTGCCCAAATATGACCACAAAAGTCCCAATTGTGGTGGGTGTGGGGCTCACCAAAACCATTTTTTTCTTGCTAAACACTTGTGTAAGAGCTCTGGAACCTAGCTAAGTTATGGAGATCACAATTTGATGTGTGTTGGACGAGCATGATAAGTAAAAGGTAAGGAAATAGTGAGGAGTCGTAGCGTAGTGAAGGGATTTACATAATTGTTTTTCCAACTACTTGAGAGGCATCTGGAAATCATGGAGGCCCCATACTCAATAGGGAAGATTATTTTTCTAATTTTTCACACCTATGAAGGAGAGTTGATGATTTCTCATTGTGGTATCATGGTATAACTAGTAGGTGGTTATTGGTAGCAATTTTATTGTGTAGTTGAGTCTATGGTTAGGTGGAAAAGGCCCATTCAGATGATAGTTCTAAGCTTCAAATAAATGTCTTCACTCTTCTTATGAAATTCATGTAAATACGTTGATAAATGTTCTCATGCTAAAAAAAATCAAATTAATCCTTCTTTTAATCACAAGTATTGATCAAATGTCTACAATTAAAGATGTTATCATGTTCTTGTTGTCTCCTCTAGATCAATCGATGGAATTTTCATTAATAACTTCCTTGCATCTCTAAATCCATGTTTAAACCAATTTTATATCCTCACATTTACTAAATATGATGATAAAATTACTATACTACTTGCTAATTTCCATGTATTAGGATTAACGAGAAGTGGAAGATTTAAAGAAACATGGTGTGTTGTTTTTTATTCTACTCCCATAAATGTTTCATAATAACAAGTATTGGGTAAACTAAGACAACCAAACTTAGAGAGATGAAGGGAAGTTTTTGTACATGTTTAATTAAAGTGAATGGATTTTTGTGTACATTTTACGTAGCAACTATTTATTCCTATTAATACAGGGGAATAATAATGCAAATATTGTCTGATTGCATTTTTATTGATAGTCACATTATAGTTTATTGCAATTAAATAAAAACGAGAGGATGGATAGCCCCCCAATTTATGAAACATAACATAAATTCCTATAATCCATCCATGAGAATAAGAATCTCAACCAAGGGAACAATGTATGTAATTCTGAAACATTCTACAAGTAGGTATGGGCACAATTTATGCAATTACAATGCATGGAATTGTTTTCTTATTGAATATATTTAATCATATCCTATTTGTTGTTGTAAATAGAAAACAAAATATGAAGATTCCTTGAATATTTACATCCTTTCTGCTTAATTTGAATTGGAATTTAAAAAATAGGTTTTGCATTAAGCAAATTCATCTTAATATTAATAATAATATTTTACATTAAATATTAATGTTAATATTAATATTAATGGTATTAATAATAATAACATTAATATTAAAAACAATAATAATAATAATAATGTAATAACTTGATATTGCAATGTCACAAAGAATCCCTCGTATGGAATGTGATGAACATTGGTCTACATCACATTCTCGTGAACATATGCCCACATAAAATTTGACCATAGACAATATAGTCAACCATGTTCACCCAAAAATAGCAATGGTCCACCATATTGAACATTGTCAACAATGGTCAATCATGGGAAACATAGTTGATATATTTCCTATAGTTGACCACTTAACCATGGTTATTTATGGTCAACCATATTAATAATGTTAGTAATAATAAAATTATTATCAATAATATTAAAGTTAACTATTTTTTAATGTTAGTCAAAGGAGCTTAACTCAAGTGGTATAACACACGTTTCGTGTCCCCAACTGTATGGGTTCAAGTCTCTAGAGACATGTTATTAAGTCAATCCTTGTGGAATTTATGAAATTATTGTTTTACATGGTGAAATAGTGGAAGTCATTTAAACAAAGTTATTGATTTCATCAAAGTAGAATGTACTCATTCATGTTTAGAAAAAAATTATACTTTAGTGTTATTAATAATATTAATTTTTACCATGTAAATAATAATATTAATACTAACGATATTAACAAAGAAACCTAATGTGATGTGTCACAATGTGACAAACATTGACCTACATCACATTGTGATGAATAAATCCCCACTTTGAATTTGACCATAAACAATATAGTCAAACATGGTCAACCACTGCCAACAATGGTTGACCATATTGAACATTGTCAACCATGGTTAACAATGCTCAATCATGAGAAAACATTTTTGATGTATTTCCCATGGTTGACCACTTGATCGTGTTTTGCGATGGTGGAATGGACAAATTATTAATTATTACAAATACATTACAATACTAGCACAACCAAATAAATTAAATGCCTCGTAAAGCCGATATGCATCATTCCATAATAATCATCAAAACACCTCGCGGAGGTTGGAGCAAGAGGGGTAATCATTAACCTCGAAGAAAAACCAGAAGTAAAGTGTGTATGGGGTCTTGGCATTGCGACAAATAATCAAGCGGAAGCCCTTTCTCTTTGGTAGGGTATGAAAATTAGTTTGGCCATTGGTATCAAAATATTGTCTATAGTTGGCAACTCCATGATGATTATCCAAAAATGTGTAAATCTCCTCAAGAATGCCAATCTCCTCGATGATGGAACCTCCTCAACCATGGCAATGATTATTTATTTGTTAAAAAATATTGATAAGGTATACGTGTTTCACATTTTGCGTGCCAATAACCATATGGCAGATGGTCAGACGAACGCGGGGGTGATGTTAGAACAAGGTAGCCTATGTATAAATCAAAACAATTCCTCATGTCACATCCCTTGAGAAGTTGCAATAGGTCGGTACTATACTGAGGAGGAACGGGTCGTCAGATAATTAAGTTGGTAGTTAAGATGGCTAGCTCCTTGAGGTCCTTTCGTAGTGCTATGGAAGCAGGGTTGGTAGGTTGTGAGTTAAGGCACAGGTGTGGTGTCGTTGGAATGCATATCATGTACAAGGACAAGTGGGCATCGAGGTTTCAGTTTCTCAACGGGATATGTAATATATCTATACCACCCAAGGAAGAAGGTACCATTGCATTACAATCCTGGTTATTTCTGGCGGTGGAAAATATGGAGGGAATTTGCATTGACAAGACTCTGAATCGTCTTGCATTTATGAAGGATAATATCAGGAGGAATGTTGGGTTTGAACAAGCTATTATATATTTTAGCTAGCTCTA
Organism: Pinus taeda; assembly: GCA_000404065.3. Classification (NCBI taxonomy): domain Eukaryota; kingdom Viridiplantae; phylum Streptophyta; class Pinopsida; order Pinales; family Pinaceae; genus Pinus; species Pinus taeda. Next base: position 87,528 of record APFE031108611.1, read on the forward strand.
GCCAGTTAATCAAAATATTGTTATTGTTCAAAGGCGTATTGCTGCAAAGATGGCCTTCGTGCATAATGGCAGTGGGAGAGGTTTAGGGTTCGGTAGCTCGGGGTCTGGTCATGGAAGAAGTGGAAGCGTTGAGAACTTGGTGCAGAATTCCTGTAAACAAGTTATAAAGGATATCGTTAAGGAAATTAACGAAAATATGGTTGTTATCTATGCTCAATTATGTAGATTGGGTAAAGATTTGGAATTATTGCAAAAGACTATGGAAGACATGTGTATAGATGTGTTGAGTGTTCAGCAGAAGGTCGACAACATCAAAATTAAGGTGGAAACTATGACTGTCGGGGTCTTAAAGGAAGTTTTCGGGTTTGGGGAAGCTATGGTCATCAACGTTGTTGGTGCTAAGGTTGTTGTTGTTGTGCGGGTCCTGGATGAAGAAGAGGATGTCGTGGAGGAATTGACCACTTTTCTAGATGAACCTGCGAGTGAAGAAGTCGAGCCTAGTAGCACATGAAATAATTTGTTTTAATCTTATATATATGTTATGTCGATGTATAGAATATAGTGGTGTTTTCTGGAGAGTCTACAATTATAGTTATGCTATAAGACTATATGTAAATAATGTCGGTAGCAAGAAGGTCCCTATCCAATCTAAATCAATGAAAATTAGAGAAAGCACAATCTTGAATTTTGTATGGGACCTAGCCCTTTACCAATCTATATAATGAAAATGCTACACAATTCTTTCTTTTTTAAAATAATCATCAAAACACTTCATAATTCATCTGACGTTGCTAAAAAACAACATAAAAGTAACTAAATTGTAACTTTATTTTAAATTATTATTATTATTGTTAGTTAATATGTGTGTGTGTGTGTGTGATAAATATATATACATCTAAAAAAATATCAAACAATATTTTTAACTATGGAGATTTACCCAGACTTTACCGTGGAGTTTTTTAATCTCTAAACAATCTTTGTTACAATATTATCGTAATACTATGGCTTATCAATACTACATGCCCAAAATATCATAACTCATTTCAAATGACACTTGTTAATATGACATTTTTTTAACCAATCAAATTATTTAAAAGGGAAAAAAGGGCTAACTACTTTGGAGATAAATCTCAATCTTTGATTTGTGTATACTACTATGAATATTCTAGAATATTCAATGGAGGTTAAATTCCAAGCACCCACCTAATAATTATTGATAAATAAATTAAAATTATGGAAGCCCTATTCCAAAATATGCACACCTATCGGCATAACAAGAACTATATATGTATACAACCGTATAAAATAGCAATTTCCCGTAAAGGTGCAAATATACACCAAAAGGTATAGAAAATTGTGAACACCGTGGGCATTCTTGGAATTACTGCAATCAAAATCCTTCAAAACAACTTTTAGTACCTTCATATCAAGTGCACCTACCTGAATCGACATGGATTTTGTTGCAGTAATCCTTTTGTCAAGAAGAGAAGCATTGGACATGGGAAATCGAGTGCAATCTCTAATCATTGTTTGGAAACTCAAGAGTGGCTCCAACATCCCCTGGGCAATCTCTGCCTAGTCAAAAAAATTATAACTCTTTGAAGTTGTCCTTTGAGTTGTATTGACCCTACTGGTAAAAGCAACCGTGTGAAAACTCATATGTTTTGTCTTCACAATTATCCTAATCTTCCCAAACCTATTATTCCTTCGGTGTATCTTTGATACTACATGTAACGAGGAATTGTTAGCCATAAGATTTAAAATATGTGTGGCTCGACTGATCCAAGATATTTTACTTATGGATGCATTAGAATTACATGAAACATATCTTATTAACCATGGAACTTAAAAGCACATAAAACAATGTGGAAATAACAAGATAAGAATGAAACCATGAAACAAAGATTTGATTACTGAGTTCATCCAATTTGGACTATGTCTCCGGGCCCTGCTCAATAGTGGGGAGGCCTTCTTTCATTAAGTGGCATAAAAAGAGATAAAATACAAGCAACATTCATTTACAATCCTTATACCTCCAAGCTAGAATATGGACGAAGAATGGAGAGCCCAGCTTCAGAAACAGACAGTACCACTGAAATCCTGGCAAAAAATCGTGCAGAATCGCCTATCCAAACACCCAATTCAGAGAAATTAAGCTTCTGCACCCTCTCGGAATCTCCTTGCTGCTCAAGGCAAGATTCTGGCCCACTGTCAGGTCGGGTTACTGCTGCACACAATGTGTTCTGAACTATCGTGCTAGTATCCTCCCTTTTTCCTGTGCGGACAGTCCATTATATATGTTGGATCGGCTAACTCCTCAATCCTAACAATTCCTAACAAATGACAAGTATTTCAGGAGGGTGGTTTTTCCACACCGAGGATCTTGGACCTGGAATAGTATGCAGGTAATAACCTATTTAAACATACAAAAACCTCTTAACCGCACATTAATCCTTAATCCGACAGCTTTAACATAAAGAATCAGCGCTTTTTAAATCGACGGACAGTCTTGTGCCTTTACATTAAGCGATGAGAAAAAAGCGATAAAGGCAGCCCGTCGGCAATTATCAACTGCAATATAATACATATCGGATCTGAAAACCCCATCGAAATCATAACCGACGGAACCCAGGTGGTACTTGTTATCGGGATACTGCGATGTGCGATATGTGATATCGCAATCGCAACCTGATCCTATCAGACTTGATTATGTAATGTCTTTCCTTGCGATGTGCGATATGTGATTTACCACATCACAACCTGATCCTGTCGAGGTATAACTCTTTACTGCTGACCTGCCTCCGATCTGCGATTGCGATATCACAAATCACAACCCGGTAGTGTTGGGGCCGATTCCCTTAACCGTGAACCCCTTCCTTCTATGTTCTGTGAAAGGTGGGACCAACGACAGCTTGCCACTTGGCACTTCCCCATTCGCTAAGAGTTCTGCCACGTCATCTTCTCCTACCACCTGTCCAAGTCAAACTTGAACTTTGACTTGCTCTAACTTCTTCATATGAGCTCGGATTCGAGTGTCATTCGCATCGTTGGAATCAAGATGACGAGCACTTCGATATGATGCTAAGTTTATCCAAATTTTTCCACTTTGAGTTTTGAGCCTTCTTACCATGCCACTGGTAAGTTTTAGAGATCCACCTCGATCAATCCTCCCCACTAAGAGCTTTTGGACCGCCAAAATCCTTTTCAATCAATTGGCAAGTGAGGAAATTGCTCCCTCACTTTTTCTTTCTCCATCCACCGAGCTTTAATCGAATGCATTCCTTAGAAGCCCACACAAATGTACTCCACATATCCTCATCATGAAGTTTTGGTTTTCCTGTCGAGTATGATATATTTGGGCAACTTTTCTAGATACTCTGGTGCAAAATCATCCACTATAGGAATCTGTGCAACCTCTTCGGTATCCATAATCAATGGAGGTTCATAAAGCTTCAGGTTTTCAACATTCACTACTGAGTACATTTGCATATAAGTGCGCAAGTCAAGATGAAAAGCATTGTCTCCATTCTTTGCCAATATGGTGAAGGGACCATATCAAATGGGTCTCAGTTTCTTCCCTTCTCCCTTCATTCTATCCTTGTTGATATGGAGTCATACCTTGTCCCCAAATTGAAACTGATGGTCAACTCGGTGCTTATCATGTCTAGCTTTATACCGAGCCTGACTCTTCTCCAACTCCTCCTATATTGCCTGATAAATCACCTGTATCCGTTGAATAAAATTTTGTGCCTTGTCCCTATCATCTCATCCATTGCCATCCTCATCTTTCCCAAAGACCATGTCTAAGGGATCCCTTGGTAGATAACCAAAACTTGTCTCAAACGATGAGCTCTGTGTGGATGAATGTGTTGCTTGATTATATGCATGATGCACATAAGGAAGCCTTTCATCCCACAACTTGGGATGTTTTCCACAATAGCCTCGTAACAAGTGTACCACAGTGCAGTTGACAACCTCTGTCTTCCCATCAGTCTGTGGATGAAATGTCGTACTTATTTCTAGCTTAATGTCCATGATTCTCCACAAGATGGTCCAGAACTATCCAAGAACGTGAGAGTCTTGATCTGACACAATAGATGTAGGCAACCCAAAATGGACCCAAACATGCTAAAAGAAAAAATAAGCAGTCTGCTCAGCAGTGACCTTCTTTTTACAAAGCATTAAAATACATTTTACTAAAACAATCCAAGAGGACATACAAATAGTCGTGACCTTTCCTAGACATAGGCAAACCACCTACAAAATCCATGGACACACTTTCCCATGGTCAACTCGGAATAGGGAGTGGTGTGTAGAGCCCAATTTTTCTATTAGAGGGCCATGAAACAAAACACAACACACAATCCTTTATAAAACGAGTCACAATGTTTTTCATATGAGGCCAAAAACAAAACCTCTGTAAATGGGATAAATTTTTTTCAACCCCAAAATGACTAGACACAATAGAGGTATGAGCCTCTCGGATTACATGTACCCTTTCATCAATGGGTATACACAGTTTTCCAAGGTGATACAATAGTTTTCCCTACAAATAATAATTGTTCACCTGTGATCCATGAGTTAGTTTTTCATATATCTCTTTAAAATCATTATCATTAACATATTGCTCAGCATAACTTTCTAACGATAAAGAATCATTTTACAAAACTACAAATGTAGAAATAGGAGGGCAAGAAAGCATATATGCTACTTTGTTACTAGCACCCTTCTTGTATTTTATTACCATATGAAATTTTTGGAGGAATCCCATCCATCTAAAATGACAGGCTTGTTGAATCTTGGTCTGTCACTGAAGATACTACAAGGGCTGATGATCTGTATGGATGATGGTCTCCTTGCCGATCAGGTAGCATTTCCACTTCTTTACACTCTAAACCAAGGCGTACAACTCCATGTCGCACATGGGATAATTCACAATGCTTGGGAGAAATTCTCTAAATGGTAATATACAAACTTCCTTTGCTGCATCAATACAGTGCCCATGGCATATCCATTGGCACATGTCTCAATCTCAAAAGGTTGTTGAAGGTCTGGTAAGGCTAGCACTGGTGTTATGTTGATCTTCTCTTTTATTGTGTCAAAGGATTTATGATGTTTTCTTCCCCACTGAAAGGCTTGCTTCAGACTTGTCAATGCATGTAAAGGGGTTGCGATAACAGAGAAGTTCACAATGAACCTTCTCCAATACTGTACCACACCCAAAAAGCTTCGGACCTCTGTAACATTTGTGGGCTCATGCCACTTCATAATCGCATCTACTTTAGAAGGATCTATTTTCAATTGCCCATTACCGACTATGTGACCTAAATAAACCAGAGAGATCTTCCCAAACTCACACTTTGACAGTTTTACATATAGTTTTTCATTTTTCAGAACATCAAGCACTTTCTTCACATGACATACATGTTCATCCCATGTCCTACT
>APFE031108613.1:0-12717 GCA_000404065.3 Pinus taeda
CATAGATATGCTTTCCCATTTCCCCTTGGGGATGGGAAGCGGTTGTAGCAATCCTGCAGTTTGAATCAACTCCCTCTTGTTCTGTTGACATGCCTCATACTCTTGTTTGTGCTTCAACACGTCCCCCTTGAGGCCCTTCCATGTGAATCTCTCCCTGACTACCATATATGTCTTCCGGAACCCTTGGTGCCCAGACAATGGCAAGTCATGTGCTGCCTGGAGCACTCTCTCCCTCAACTACGAGTTGGGCACCAGAAAAATGCGCCCCTTGTAATAGATGACCTCATCCATCACTCAGTAGCGCTCATCTGTGTGGGTACCCTCTAAGATCTCGCATGCCCTCCTGTCCTTGAGGTACTCCACCAGTAGTTGAGCCTTCCAATCATGGCAGATGTTCATGACTGATAGACCAGCGGGTCTCCGTGATAGAGCATTGGCCACCACATTGTGCTTTCCCCGCACATACTCTATATCGAAGTCATAGACCTACACCTTGATGACCCATCTCTATTGTCTGTCGTTGAGGCCCTCCTACCCCATGAAGTGACGAAGATTGTTGTGATCAGTCTTCATCCGAAACCTGTTGCCTACCAAGTACTGTCGAAATTTGGCCAATGCATGCATGATGGCCAGCATCTCTTTGTCATATATGGAATATGACCGCTCATGTGGTAGGAGCTTCCGACTCTCGAAAGCAATGGGATGCCCATCCTATGATAGAACTACTCCAACTCCCTCCCCAGATGCATCACACTCCACGGTGAAGGGCTGGGAAAAATCTGAAGTGATAAGACCGAGCAATTACTCATCGCCTCCTTAAGGCAATCAAAGGCTACCTATGCTCCATCAATCCATGCGAAAGCCCCTCTCTCGGTCAAATCTATCAAGGGTGTTGCTAGTTGTGAAAACCCCTTGACAAACTTCCTGTAGTAGGTGCAAATACCCAAGAATCCCCTCAACGCTGTCACATCTCGGGGCACTGGCTAGTCACAAATAGCTTGTATCTTCTCCTCAAGGACCTTCACCCCATCAGCACCGATGATATGCCCTAAATAGAGCATCTCTGTCAAGCCAAACTCGCACTTGGATAGTTTGGCATAAAACTGTTGGTCCTCCATAATACATAGTACCTCCCGCAAGTGCTGGAGATGCTCCTCCCACGTCCTGTTGTAAATCAAAATATCATCGAAGAAAACTAGCACAAACCTCCTCAACTGTCTCCGTGAGACATGGTTCATTCACGACTGGAAGGTAGCCAGAGCGTTGGTCAGCCCAAATGGCATGACCACGAACTTGAAGTGCCCATAATGGCACCGGAAAGCTGTCATGGGGATTCCTGATCCCTCACCCTGATCTGGTGGTACACCGAATGCAAATTGATCTTAGAGAAGTACTTGGCTCCTCTAAGCTCATCCATCAACTCATCGCTGTGGGGGATGGGGTACCTGTTCTTCAGCGTCTTCCAGTTGAGGGCCCGGTAGTCAATGCACATGTGTAAGGTCCCATCTTTCTTCTTCACCAATACTACTAAAGAAGCGAAGGGATTGGAACTTGGCCTGATATGGCCCAATGCTAACAGCTCCTGAATGGCCCTCTCAATCTCATCCTTATAGGCCTTGGGATGCCTATAAGTGGTAGTGATCACTATCTGCACACCTGGCTGCAACTCAATAGTGTGCTTGAATCCCCTTTTTTGCGGTTGCCCTGGTGAAATATCCCCAAACACCACTGCGTATCTATCCAACAAGGCCTGTATGTCTGGTGGTGGTGGTTGGGCCTGTCCCCCGACCTCCGAAATCCTCAACTCCATTGCCCATGCGATGTCCCCCTGTCGCAGATCTGTCTCCATCTTGTGGACTGAGACTGTCTGAGGTGGATTGGAATGCATGCCTCTAAGAATTACTGATTTTCCATCTGGCCCAGTGAACTCCATCTCTAGTTTCATCCAATCAGTAGTGACTCGCCCAAGGGAGAACAGCTACTGGACACCCATCACCACGTTGGTGTCTGGCACATTGACCTTAAAGAAGTGGTTCGTCATCGAGTAGTTCCCCATAACTACTCTCAAAGCAAGCACATACCGAGTGCACTGCATGTTACGGTCACCTGGTACTAGGACTGAAAAGCCCTCAAACTCAGTCATCGTAAGGCCCCTCCTCTGAACCAACTGGCCATCTATGAAGTTGTGGGTAGCCCCACTGTCAACTAGGACCAACACCCGTTGTCCTTGTATGGTGCCTCTGATCCTCAATATCAAGAATTTTGGGACCCCGCAAAAAGAAGCAAGGGCTCCCCCAGATGGGGCAAAGGATGCCCCTCCCTATAGAGGTGGTGGTGGTGGCTCCCTACCTGTCGGCCTCTCCCCATCTCCCACACCACACTCCTGCTCCAACTCGTCCTCCTGGTCATTGTCTGAAAAGACCTCGATATAATGTGATTTTCCAGCAGTGCACCGATGGCCTAGTGCCCGGGGCTCCCTGCAAGTGAAACACAACTTCCTCCTCCTGAGGTCCTTCCCTATCTCATCATCCAGCTGCCCCCGCCCCTGGGTGGTTCTTTGAGGTGGAGATCTAGTGTCATGCCCCTTCTGGAAAAGGTGTCCGTGCAAGGAAAGGGGCTCTAGTCTTGGGGATGGCCCCCTATAAATCTCTAGTGCACAAAACTGCCTCTTGCAGCGTGGAGGGTCTGCGTGACTTCACCAATCCACACAGGGGCTCAAGCAAGCCCTCAATGAAGGTATATACCCTCCGAGACTTTGATATATCCGAAACCATCACTAACACTCGCAGAAATTCTAAAATATACTGCTCTGGGTTGCCTGTCTGGCGCAGTTGGGTCAACTCCCTGAAATGGGCCTCCGAATCCCTCTGGTCAAAACTTCCACCACCCTCATGGTGAAATCCTCGTAAGAAGCCACATTGGCATGCCCTAGGGTGGCCAAGCCATGAAACCACTAGTCATGGGCTTCCCCCTCCATGTGCAGTGTGGCCATCTTGATGGCTTCCTATTCTATCATCTGGTTGAGCTGGAAGTAGGTGTCCATCTTCTCAATCCAACCCCTAGTAGTGCACTTGGCAGTGCCATCGAATGTAGGGAAGTATATCCTCCCTATGGTCCTCTGCAGCTTATAGCTCTGTGTACCGTGTCCTCCATAGCCCTTTCTCTTCTCATTCTACTTGAGCTTGCAGAAATCTCTAGAAGAGAGTTCTTCCCTAAAGTCTGCATCCATAGATTGCCACTCTCTAGAATGACCTCCCATCTATGTGGGGTCTTCACCCCTTGCTGGTTCGATCTGCACCACAAATACAAAAGAGGGCAGAGGGCAGTGTGGCTCGAGTTGACCCACTAGCCGATGGGTGTTGTGTCGCTGGTGAGGGATGATCGAATGGTTGGGCGGCTCCAAAAGTTTCCCCAAATAGAAACCCTCTAGGAGTGGTTCTCTCTCTATTCTGCATCTTTATCTCCTCCAGCATCTCTTTCTAGCCCTTGGCTAAGTCATTTAAAGCCCTCATAAGGCTGTCGAAAGCCATCTCTTCCATGCTCTTGGGTTCCACCATGTCCTCCTCTTCTACCACTACTTTTGACCTGTCCTTCGTGTTTGGAGTAATCTCCAACTCTCTTTCTCTGCTCTGGTACCTTTGTCTTTGGTATATGATGTTTTGTTGGTCCCCTTCTCTCATAGGAGAAAACCCCCACAGCTGAGCTAAGACCTAGGCTCTGATACCACTGTAATGTTCCTAAGTAGGAATACAAGTGATATACAAACATACAATCAATTCAGCAAACAAAAAAAACGAAATAGACACTAAGCACCCATGGAAATGTTGGAAATAAGGAACTGCTGGGCCATTTTATTACTCCTTCAAGAGAAAAATACAATAGTAAATAGAATGGTGCACCTGGGTTTGTCTCAATGGACAAGCATGACCAAACCCAGGTGAGCAATAGCTGAACTGAAGGCTACTACAAATGCTGCACCAAACTGCACTACACTACCCAGACTCAGCCATCTCATGTATCATCTTCTTAGAGATGATCTATGCTCTTATTTAGATAAGTCAAAGTGTTGACTTTTGTTGTAAATGTACTCTCTCTCTCTCTCTCTCTCTTGAACGATTGAAGAACATATAAGAAGAATTGATCAAGGGTTTCCCCACATTGGGGTTTATCCCTGGCTAGCGCCACATCTTGTGTCTCGTTGTCTTGGCTTGTCTTCTGCGATTTATGTTTATGTTCTATCTGCAATTTACTATTATGCTGATGTAATTGCTAATCCGGAAAAGATATTGAGCTAACTGTGGAAATTGAAATATATTGCTCTAAGCATAGAACATACCTAAAATTAACATGGTATCAAAGTTGAGGTGAAGACAAAGCCCGAGCAAGAGTGAAAGAGCAATCATCGAAGACAGATGGGATAGGACAAAAGGATCAATGGATTCCTGATCCGTCTTCAAATTCACCAAGGGTGAAGTCGAAGCAAAGAACATTATCAGAATGGCGCAGCGGAAGCTTCTAATGGCCTACCTAAAGATCACTTCAATGGGAAGTCCGGATCTAAGGGTGGAAGGAAAGGCAAATGCCTTGTTTGTAATAAGTTCAACCATTATGCAAAGGAGTGTCTGAAGGTAGGGCCACATCACTTGATGATGATAACTATCATTCCAGGGACATCTTCAATGATCAGAGAAATGACAGGTAATGTAGGTCATCAAGGAAACGGATGACTATTCAAGAAAGCAAGGAACCCCAAGTATGAAGAATCAAATGTTGTTTCTGATAGGGTAAATAAGAGTTATCTTGTATTGGCCCTCTCCTTCAGACTCTTTGGGAATCTGGCTTATTGATTGTAGTGCTTCAAGGCACTTCATCGGATAGAAGGGTGCTCTCTCTAATTTGGTAGAGATGGAAAAAATCTTGGGATTATACTTGGAGTAACTCGATTCATTTACAAAAATCTCTTTTATGTACCTGATCGCAAGAAGAACCTGGTATCCATTTCTGCAAGGAAGTCAAAGGTTTCAGGGTGGCATTCATCGATGGAAAGGTACGTGTTTGAAAATAGAATTTTCAAAGATGCTTTTACTCATGGGTTATGGGTTGGCAATTTGTATCAAGTTGCAAGATGGTCCATTGCGGACCATGTCAGTTGACACATCTCATCTATAACACCTAAGTTCTACTTATTATGGGGCCCCACCCGATGTGAGTCAAATGATGCCAGGGATGCCCAAATTCAAGAAGAGCATGAAGGTACATGTCCGAGATGTACCAAAAGAAAATCTTACAAGGGGACCATTCCCCTCATGTAGCAAGTCCATAGGTTTGGAACAACACGAGGGTTTTGAGATTCATGATCACGAATCTCGTGGATGCAGGTGGAAGAAATCCCTTTATCGCTTGAAGCTAACACCCCGGGCTTAACATGAGAAGATTGATAGTTATCTGATGAAGCTGAGATTCACTAGGAGTGAAGTCGATCCAAACCATTGCTTGAAGGTTGTGGATGATAGACCTCTCATACCGGCACCCTCTGAGGACGACCTCTTTCTGACAGGTGCAAACCCTCTTATTTGCAAAAGTAAGAGGGAGTTGGATTCCGGATTTGGAATAGTGACTTGCAAGCCCATGACTACCTCGATGGAGCTTAACTTTCAGAAGTTATGTGGTAGTGATGTCGGAGCAGATTTGGGAAATGCCTCTAAGTTTCATCAACTCATTCACTTTGATGTTCTTAGTGAACTTCCCTCCGGATATATGTTTTGCAGTTAGCATGTTGGGCACATATTTGGTTGAGCCTCACTGGATTAGTGCCAAGAATCTTTTGAGATATCTTTGGGGCACAATCTCTCATGGATTGAGATACACAGCCGAAAATGTGAAGTTGCATGATTATTTGAATGTTGACAGAGCAGGCAATGTGGAGGATCTCAAGAGCACTTCTGAGTGCTAATTCTCTTTGGCATATGCTCAATATCCTGGATGAGCAGGAAGCAGAAGACAGTTTCTTTGAGCACCGCTGAGACCGAATATATAACTACGAGTATGACCTCGTGTGAAGCTACCTGGTTGCGGAAGATCTTCAGTGAGTTGTTTGTACACATGATAGATACCACGTGATCTTCTGTGTCAACCAGGGGGGATTTGGTTGTTGAGGAATCTCGTATTCTATGATTGCTCCAGCATATAGACATCAGATACTACCTTATCTGGGATATGGTACATCAATGAGCGAGGAGGCTCCATCGCATTGAGACTGATGTACAGGTCATAGACATTCTGTCAAAGCCCCGAGGAAAGGTCAAATTTGTGACTTTCCCGAACGACTTGGAGTCGTTGAGAGACCCTCTTGTGAGGGTCCTGCATGATGCATGCATTAAGCTCTAGGAGCTCCGGGGGGGGCTTGGGGTACTTCTTGGAGCAACAAGCGACCATAGGGCAACTCACCTTCCCCTAATGGTGCGTTGTGTACAAGGTGAATGGTTCAGCCCTCCCCTGTGATACTCTTATGGTCTAGCCTGCTTACGCATCCTTATGGTCGAGCAACCTTCCGGCTCTCCTGTGGTGACTTAGGGACAGGATGACTGGTTCTCCTATCGAGGCATCCTACCCATGCAGTTTGGGACTCATAGGAAGTACCTCTCATCTGGCCAATGAGCAGGGAAATGGGGTTAGGGACCATAGTAGTACTATTGATGGACGCATCGTTGTATCTACTGTACTCCCTATGCTAAGATGACCTCCATTAATCTGAGATCAATGAAACTAATCTGGGATCAGTATGAGTGGTTTGACACACTCTTTTGATATTGATTTGGGACCAATGAAACTGACTTCAGGTCAGTAAGAGTGATATGACTCACTCTCTTGGAACTGACTTTGGGTCAGTAAGAGTGATATGACTCACTCTCTTGGAAGATCTGGGATCATTAAGAGTGGTATGACACACTCTCCTCATATGGATCTGACTTCAGGTCAGCAAAGAATGGTATGAGACATTCTCGATCAATTCTTCTTCTTCATGGTTCAGCGGAGCAACGAAGAATAGTGCAGGGCACTGATGTCAGAGATAATACAGTCGAACAGATGGATCAACGGATGGAGTTCTCCCTAGTTGAGAGGGAGTGTTAACATTGGCAACTAGGGCCAAACTCCATGTGGGTCATCTTATTTATGGCAACTAATATTTTTCTTGGATCCCTCTCATCAAGGGGTGTAGGATTGATCTAAAGATCATTTGATTCCAATAAGTATTCATGGAGTTATGAATTTATTTGTGTTATAAGAAAATCTGTCAAGGTGAATCTCCCTCTCTGTGAGATCAAGGATCATTATTGAAGAAAATTATCTTCATCGAAGAGAAGGTTTTTATTCTCTATATCATCATCAACATCAGGGAAGCAGCAAGGAGAAGGGGCATCCTATCAAGTAAGTATATTTATGACCACATCTGAATATGTCAAAATGTCTTTTGCAAGGAAAGCAACAAATTGGTTGGGGCTTCAAACTATCTTGCATGGAAGAAAAGGAAAAATTTGAACCTCATTGAAAATGAGGTTATGGAACATGTTAAAGGATCTATCACTAAACCAGGAAAGGAAGATGCTCAAGCTCTTGCAAAGTATATGAAAGGGGAAGTTAGGGCTCAAAGGATTCTCATAGAATCCATCAAGGATCCCCTCATCCCATATGTATCTAAACTCGAAACATCAAAAGAAATCTATGACAAACTGGCAAAGTTGTATTCTGTAAGCACTACTGGAGAAGTCATTTCATTAAGGCAAGAACTCTACAAGTTGAAGATGTCAAGGGAAGATGGAATAGCCTCATACTTTATGAGGATATCTGAAATCCGGGAGCAACTACAAGATCTGGGAGAAGTCATGTCTGATAGAGAAATGACTATACTTGTACTAAATGCACTATCAGAGGAGTAGGGTAACTTTACTTCAAGTATTTATGAGAAGAAAGAAGCTACTCCATTCCAGGATCTATGGTCACTATGCAAGATTGAAGAATCTAGACTAAAGGCAAATCTGATGTTGGAGCAGGTGAGAAAAATCAAGGTTATGCTACAATGACAAGAAGAAATGGGAAGTCTAGTTCTCAGAAAAAGAAGGAAATGGCTAAGATTCAATGTTATGGGTGTCATGAATATGGGCACTACAAAAGAGATTGTCCTAAGATCAAGAAGGACAATAACAAAAGAGGAAGAGAAGAAGCCCATATCACCGAATAAGTAGAGGAAGCTGAAAAGAAGTCCAAGAAAGAGCAAGTAAAAGATCTCTATTATGACTGAGATAGTCTTCTTCACATAAGTTCTTTTCAAGTTCCCAAGTCTTCTATTGAAAGGTACGACTATTATGATTCACTAAGAAAATGATGGGATGCATCATAGAAGTATTGAAAGCAAGAGCTCATGAGTTTATCATAGAGAAGCATGAAAGATGGTTAGAATCTATGACAGCCACCCATGGAAAGATATAGCTCTTGGAAACCTCATTAGTAACACATGTCGTACTTATGGAAAAGAAAGAAAAATATTATCTAGTACAAGGCTCATTATACATTCGTCAAAAGGAAACATTTGTTGGACGGGGATACTCTAGATCCTCAAGATTCTCTGATGGAATCTTCATCGAAAGGTTCACCAATCAAGAGAGGAAGCAAGTGTTTCAAGAAGAATTCCAAAATTTGTGGACTTCATGGGATGATGGTATCATGACATAAAGGGTGAAGTAGATCAAGGGATTGAAGCTCTTTCAGTCAAGGAAGCTGCTGCAAGCAGTCTGGATGACCCAAAAGAAAATGACATATGTACGCCTATATTCAATATTGAAGAGTCATGTCATATGGTTGCAGGTAACATAAATCAACGCTCTATCTTGAAGAGCATGATCAAAAGGAAAAATCTCCTCCTTCAAAGGGGTGCAGGAATGCATGGGTTACACATTCACTAGATGAAATCAACATAATATGTTTTCATATGTAATATGAGGTGGTTGACATTAATTGGAGGAACTCTGATTGGAAGACCCTGTTGCAAAATGTAAATAAGTTCGGTCTTCATTAATGTATTTGAGTCATCATAAAATATACTTGTCAAAAGAATAAAGAAAAAAAATTATTATTGTATCAATGACTTATTAAAACATGGGTTTCATGCTTGGGTTATCATTATATTAGTCAAAGTCTCCATTGTGGACTCCTAAGGACATCAATTTGACCTCACTTGGAGCCTATAAATAGAAGGAATTCGAATTCATTTGGAGCATCTCATCTCAAGCTAGTTCGATATCTCTAAGGAAGATGGACAAGTGAGAAGTGGATCAAAGGAGTCTAAAGGAAGTGCGAGTTGGGTCAAGTCTAAGGAGAAGAAGAAAATCGAAGTTTTGGAGCTACTCTCTTTGTTTCGTGCCCTAGTTTGGGAGATCAAATCTTCCAAGTGTTGTTGCTGCCAGTTGTTGTCTGATGCCGTAAGTTGTTGCATAGTCAAAGTTGTTGGGGTGGAAGTGTTGTTGCAAAGGGGTCAAAGATCTGGAAGGCTAACTTGGTGTGGAGAGAAGGTTTGGTTTTTGTCTAGCTTGAAGAGTCTCAAAGAATATTATTGAAGGAAGAGAATTTTTCACTGGGTTTTCTCTATGATGGGGGTTTTGCCCTGGCATAGTGCCTACATCTTGTGTCTTTTGTTTTGTGATCTTCATACACACATAATATGGTAATTGCTTAATGAAAGATAAGTTAATAAAGACGTAATAGAAGCCAACATAACTCACAAATAATTATCAAGCAAGAGGAATCAAACCCTAGTATACTTGTATTGATTTCTCAACATGGTATTCGAGCTAAGGTCAGGAAAAGTTGAAGATCACTTTGTTGGCATGGATTCTCCCTCTTTGATAAACTACATGAAAATGGGTATCAACATTGCAACAAATTGGATTAAGAGGGTCATCTACTATTTATTAAACAAGGTCAAAAGTCAAGGATTCTTGGTTGCTTTTACAGGTTCTCTTAGTGATGACAATGCATGGATCATTGATAGTGGAGCATCAAGGTACATGACAAGAGAAAGTAAACAACTTCATATACTATTAAAGGAGCCATCTTCTCATGCAGTGGAATTGAGTGACAATAATCGCTATGTTGCTAGAGGCCTGGGATCACCATGACAAGAATTGGAAAAGATTTGTTGAGGCTTTGCGAGTGAAGCATTGCCTGGGAGGACACCTGGCTAGCACTTTGTGTTGACGTTTAGGTCCCAAAGTAGGCAGAGTGGCATGGATCGTAGAGCTCTGACCATGGATACACACCTAGATCCCTGGGTTAGTGGTTAGCAAGTAACCCTAATGGTACCTAGAGAGGCTAAAACCTTGAGTCCACCTTATTCCCACTTGGATAGATTGCCCTAGTCAGGAATCTAGTCCATGGCATTGTGGTGCCTAAACTATTGAGAGACCAATGGATAGATTGCCCTGGTCAAGAATCTAGTCCATGGCATTGCAGTGCCTAAACTCTTCATTGTTCATATAGTTTGAGATCTTCCATTGTATATTATGAATACCTCCCTAGTTAAGAGGGAGTGTTGGAAAATGTAACTAGGTTTGGTCTTCATTAATGTATTTGAGTCATCATAAAATGTACTTGTCAAATGAATAAAGAAAAGAAATTTTATTATTGTATCAATGACTTATTAAAGCATGGGTTTCATGATTGGGTCATCATTATATTGGTCAAAGTCCCCATTGTAGACTCTTAGGATTAATATTGAGTCTATTGAGTCATTGTACATTTAAAGAGACCCTTCATGGGCTTTTGAATCATGTAAAAAGGTTTACTATTGAGTCAAATACAATTTATGTAACCTCCACACCAAGTCGGTGTAAAGGAAATCAAGTCGGCCTAAGGACATCAATTCGACCTCACTTGGAGCCTATAAATAGAAAGAAGTCGAATTCATTTGGAGCATCTCATCTCAAGCTAGTTCGATATCTCTAAGGAAGCTGGAGAAGTGTGAAGTAGGTCAAAGGAGTCCAAAGGAAGTGGGAGTTGTTGCTGCCATTTGTTGCATGATGTCGTAAGTTGTTGCATAGTCGAAGTTGTTGGGATGGAAGCGTTGTTGCAAAGGGGTCGAAGATCTGGAAGGCTAACTTGGTGTGGAGGGAAGGTTTGGTCTTTGTGTAGGTTGAAGAGTCTTAAAGAATATTATTGAAGGAAGAAAATTTTTGACTGGGTTTTCCCCTAGCCAAGGGTTTTTCCCTAGCATAGTGCCTACATCTTGTGTCTTTTGTTTTTTGACCTTCATACACACATAATATAGTAATTGCTTGATGAAAGATAAGATAATAAAGAAGTAAAAGAAGCTACCATAACTCACAAGTAATTATCAAGAAAGAGGAATCAAACCCTCATCTACTTGTGTTGATTTCTCAACAATTCCTAAAATGAAATGTGTAAAGAAAGGAAGGAAGAGATTGTGGAATATGCAACCATGTAAAAGGCAATCAACATCCGAAAAACCAAGAGATCTTACTCGGATATCTCCAAGAAAGATATGTAGACTCTGATGAAGTCTGAAAAAGAAAGAAACCCATGACAATATATATATTTGGGAGATGTGTCGATATGTATGTAGAATGTTGATGTAAACTAGAAGATGTCATGATGAAAGACCATTACAAAGGTAATTTTGATTTAATGTTCATTTCTTTATTTTTGAGCAATACCTAGATGGGCTTACGCAGGGTTGTCGAGGGAATACCAATGGATGTCTTCCGCCACTGTTGACCATGTAGCAGGAAGGAAGTTCCTTCAGGAAACATGCCATGGAAGTAGGCAGCATAGGATGAAGAAAGGTCAGATATGGACTAATGGATCACTTTCTGATGATGACATGACTAACTCATCGATGAAAGTGATGGATGGTTTGTGCCCTATAAATAAGTCCCAAACATGAAGACTCCTAAATAATGAAAAGAAGTTTATGACATCGTGAGGAGGAGTTCTTCAAGCAATTGGTTATCCCATCATCTCCACCTTAGGAGCTATTGTAGGTCCCTAATTAAGAGGGGGCCTGGAAACAAGTTTCTTACTTGGCAGAAACTTGGAAGCAAAATTCCTAAGCCAAGAGGGAGCATAAGTACATTGCTTCTGTAGGAATGAATACATTCCTTTGTTGGAATAGATAAGTCCTCCCTAATTAAGAGGAAGAGATAGACACATCATTCTTGTCTTCACTTGAGAAGACAGAAAGGAGGATTGGGTAAATATTTGGCATCTGATGCTCTTTGAGGATGTGGTAGGGCATCCAAGACAAGAGTAGTCGTAGAGGGCCGATATTCTTTGAGGACTGGGAATCCAAGATAAGAATATTTTTGGTGGAACACACTCTAAGAACTCAGGTGGAGTATGTTCCAAGTGAGACAATGATGAGCGTGTCTATACATTATTGGTCTTGCCAGCATTGTGCTCTGATCTTGTGGAGAGATAGAGATATTAGTCAAGGCCTTGTTTTGTGACAATGTTGGTTGATATGATGCTAAACAAATGGGTTACCAATCCGACTCTTCTTATGAGAAATTCTTCAGATTGAGAATGACCAAGTACCATTATGAATACCTCCCTAGTTAAGAGAAAGTGTTGAAAAGTGTAACTAGGTTCGGTCTTCATAATGACATATGTACTTGTGATTTTATGTAATTGATGAAAAAAAGAAAA
>APFE031108620.1:0-106508 GCA_000404065.3 Pinus taeda
CAAGAATTGTTCATTTATGTAATGTAAAGGAGGTTGCCCCCTCGAAGAGGCTGAATTCTAAGGCATTGATCTATCTTTTCTATCTTTTCTTGAGCTGGTTCATAACAATCTGCTCCTACATCCCGATCTTGTCCTCCTCTAGAAAACTTCACAGATGTTTCTGCTAGTGCCTCCTATTGTCCGCACTATCTTCCCCGAAGAAACTGCGTAGATCCTAGGCTGATGACCTACCTAGTTCTCCCCTTGAAAATTGTGCATATTGGCCCAACAATTCCCCGACACCCTACCTCGTCTTCCCCCCAGAAACTGCACAATTCTACCTCCCAGCTAGGTTTTTCCCTGCAGCTGTCACTGCTATCCCGGATTGCACAAATCTACCTCCTAGTGGCATATGTGCATTTTTTTCCAACAGTGCCTCGGAGCCTCGTATCCTGGCCTGAGTTGTGATCTACGCAGTTTCAATGCCTTATCCCTCTCCCGGTCACCTGCACCGAAACAAAAAACAATGCATCATGTTAGAATGGGATATTTTTGAATTTGATGTCGTCTCGCCATGAGTGATTGTAGGAACAAGTACATTGATGAAGCATGGTGCGACGACGAACGGGATGGAAAAGGAGTGCATGCTAGAAGACTTTCTTGCAGTCAAACAAATGCACAAAGCACATTGAGTAGTGAGCAAAAGGGACACATACACATGCCATCAAGCAAATACTAAGACAAATGAGAGCTCGTGCACTTTTCCATGCAGTGGTGAAGACATGTTACACCGAGAGCATACCATCACTCAGTAGCACAGCAACTTCACACGGACGCCATAGTTAGCAAGTACATGTCAGCAGTGTCATGGCGAGTTGTGTCATGAGTTTTCTCGGACACATCACTACTATAGGCCATACTTGTTGTAATCAATGTAATGTAAAGTGGAAGTCCAAGAGACCCACATATGAAGTTGAAGAGTCATGTAAAGTTGAAAAGTCATAGGAAGTCAAACAGTCATGAGGGAAGTTGAAGAGTCACAAGGGTCAGTTATTCCCCCTTGGATATATATACCCCCCCGTTGTATGAGCAAAGGACTTTTCACCTTGGCTCCTCCCGCATAGCCTCTAGAATTGTGGTCCTTTCTTTGAGGAGCGAGAAGTGGCTCCAACGTCCCACTACTGGGATTAGTGATGTATGGTGTACATATGTGATGTTATAACAAAAATTGATCATCTAGCCTTAATTTACTAGATGGATCAAAGTACACCATGTAAGGCCAATTTTACCATAGTAAAATTGCTTTCACTGTGAGAAATTACTTAATAATCCACATTTGTTAAGCAATTTATAATTAAACCCATGAAGAATAATTAAATAAATCACTATTTATTTAATTATCTTCTAGGTATAATCAATTAAACCATTGTTTAATTAATATTCCTTGTCATATTTGACCCAGTTATGAAAAATAAACAGATAAATTATTTATTATCTTATTTTTCTCTAGGAATAATTAATTACTCACTAATTAATTATTATTCCTTGTCAAGTTTGACTAAATCCACTAGGAATAATTAAATAAATCATTATTTGTTTATTATTCCTTAACCAATTTCTTGAAATGATAAATAAATCATTTATTTATTTATTATTTCTAAATAAAAGTTTAAATACTTTTTCCCTCCTAACCAAATATAATAAAATATTACAAGTGGTTATTCCTAGAATGGCGTCAACAATATTTTATTATTGCTCATTATTCGAGGATAACTCAATATTTTGTTATAAATAGAAGGGTTTTTCCCTTCATTATTCACTTTTGATTATTTTCATTGTTGCACTCACTGTTGTAACTCTTATTATTATCATTGTCGCCCACCATTTTTCTTTCCATTTGAGTGTCCATTGAGCTCAAACTTTTTATTTGTTGGGTTTACACATTATATAGGAGAGAGACTCTACAAAAGCTGAAGACGTTTGAGAATAGCCAAAAACCCATCCCATAGAGGGGAACTATTAACATTTATTTGTTCCCTTCACAGGTGTTATTTAACAAAATATATTCTTTGTATATCTGGTTTCCACTGGATTATTGGAGTTACCCACATTTATCACTATTTCATTTTGTTGTTTAACTATGATAGTTGCATAGATCAGGACTTTGGCAGGTTTTGTTTCTATCATTTGCTACAGATCTACAATGTTTAGCAACCATTTATATTTTTGAGACTGTTTGTCATCCACAGTCCTAGGTGATTTATTTCCATACACCTTTGAGAAGAAAACACTATAACATGTGTCTTGGATCTTTTTCTTAATTAAGAAGCATGTCTCAGGCCAACACGTTTTCGCGCATGTTTTGTGTTCGTTTGTAAAACTATTCTTTACATGTTTGTAATGCATGTTTGCTTAACTTGTACTAAGATAGTTGAATTTCTTTGGTTATTTTAGTACTCATATTGTTGAAGATGTGTTTTATTGTTTATCATTGTTGTCCCTTCCGTTTGGATGACTCCACCGAATATTAGACATACCATGTTTGTGTTTTCTCGTTTTAACGACCACCTCCCCTGTGTCGTCTACTTCGTTGGATGATGTACATGTTTTCCCTTGAAATTTGGTTTTCACGACTGTTGTATCCACTGTGGACTATTCTGTTGGATGTTGGACATACCCTTGTTGTTGTTTATCTTTGTTTCTTCCTGTGTTGGGACTATTCCCTCTCATCAAGAGGCTCACTTTACTTTCCCCCTTTTGACAGTAAGAGAATCCAGACACAGAGTTACATGACGCACTCACCATGCATACTCACCTCGCTTTCTTGAAGTTACAATCATAACACTCTCATGTGATGAACAACAAGAGCTGAGGCAAATCTCTAAGATAATAGCAACCAAGACATTGTATCGGATGGGACTCCTACACCAAATGGTGTGAGGTCTAGTTGGGACTTCATACCGGGGAAATCCCCTTTGTTAGTGGGTCCAGCACTATCGACATACCCATACCTGGTCCTGAACACAGTATTGAAGACATCCTCTTCCTTGATGCGTACTTGATGGTATCCCGATCACAAGCCAATTGTAGATAACATTGTTTCTCCCTTCAACTGATCAAACAAATCATCAATTCTCGAAAATGGGTACCTGTGATTGATCGTTACTTTTTTCAGCTTCCTGTAGTCAATGCAAAATCTGAGAGTACCATCTTTCTTCTTCACGAACAACACTAGCGCACCCCAAGGTGATACACTTGGCCTAATGTGCCCCTTGTCCAACATTTCCTTCAGCTTCAACTTTAACTCAACCAAATTAGGTGTGCTCATCCTATAAGGTGCTTTTGATGTTGGAGATGCCCCTGGTACCAACTCAATAGAAAATTCTACCTCCCTATGATGTGGTAACTCTGTAATGTCCTCAGGAAATACGTCCTGAAACTACTGCAACATTGGGTATCTGCTTAACACATATGCATCCTCAACCTCCTTACCCTTATCATTAGAAATGTGTACTGCAAACATCACACAACCTCTTTTGCAACTATGTTTAGCCTACATAGCCGTAACTATCCTCACCGATGTTGGCTTCTTCTTCCCCTGCAAAGTCCTCTTTTCCCCACTATCATCCACACACTCAAAGGCCTTGTTAAATCAATCCACTTTGGTTCTACGAAGGTATATCCAATCCATACCCAAAAGCATACTATACGATCTCAATGGAAATACATTCAAATGTGCTACTATAGGCATACCATTTAAATCAAATGCACAAACTCTTACCCAATGGTGAACTCGCTTCTTTTTACCTGTAGCAAACTGTACCAACCAAGATTCTACATGCACTTATTTTCTCAAACCACACTTATCCACTAGGTCAGGATTAATATAATTATAGTTAGATCTAGGATCAATCAAAATAGAAACAACTTGATCACAATTCTTACCCCCCATCTCAATGATCGATGCCTAATGATATGCCTACCTATTGTCCACACTTGCATAGATCTAAGGAATGCTATGACTGACATCACCAACTGTATGTGCGTCCTAAGCACTGTAGATTTGGGGTCTACCACCACTCTCATACTATAAACAATCCCTCTTACGATGATCCTTCCCACATAGCCAACACTGTAATGGTTCCCTACCACTGCATCTCGCTTGCTGCTCTCCACGTCCCTTCTTAGATGTATTGAATCTCTTGTAAGGAATTGCATTTTCTTTCTCACTTGCATCTTGAGGTCTTCCTCTCTTTGGTGGCCATTTTCCTTTAGCTTTCTCATTTCTTTTTAAGTCATGCTTAAGCTCAACTTTGTGATTCGACTACTCATAACAATGCTTCAACTTTCGGATGGCCTCCTCCAATGATCTAGGCTCATCAAACTCAATCTGATCTCTATATGCAATAGCCAGTCCGTTGACGAATCTCTGAGCCTTGGCCTTCTCCTCCTTGAGGTAAGGCACATATCTCAACAACTCCAAAAATCTGCTAGTATACTCATCATCTGTCATAGAACCCATTCGCAACTCATAAAACTCCTTAGCTTTGTCATCATAGTACCTCTCACATAAGTACTTCTTCTTAAAGAGCCTTTCAAATGCATTCCAAGTCAAATCCTCCTCATGTATACCTTCGACAATCTTTACATCTTCCCACCAAATATCTGCTTTACCTTTGAGACTGAAAATGGTTATCTTTGCTTTCATGTTTTCTGAAAATTCATGCAATCGAAAGAATTTCTTCATAACAAGCAACCATGCTTCTACATCCTCTGGTTTCTTCATATCTCCATCAAAGGTAGGTGGCTTTGCCTTCTTAAACTCATCTTTCAGGTATTCCCTATCACTCCTCCTATAAGGATGATAACAATGATGATCATGATGCCTATTAGAACCAGAACTAGAATAGTACCTATGTCGATCACCTCTTCTATCCAAAGTGTCCAAAAACTTCCATCTCTGATTGTGTCAGATTTATCCAACCTATGTCTACTAGGAGACCTACTACCATATGCCCCATTAGTTTTGTCCTCATGTCCATGGCTGATCCGAAGTGATCCCTGTCGCTACAAATCTAACAAACTTTGAAGTAATATTGCATTCACCTTTGTTTGTTTCTCTTGTGCCTACATGATTTTGTCATTGTCTCCTTTGCAGCTCCTTGTTTCTTCCTTCGAGATTCTCAATGTGTCTACTAAGTCAGAAGAGTGCCCCACACCATGCTACCCATCTGATGCATAGGGAGCTTCTATGTAGTCTACCACCTTGATAGCCATTTGATCTCTTTCATGCAATGTATACTATGTCATCTAAACCAAATCACAATAAACCAATGTACCTTAGCATAATTCAGGGAGGATACCTTGTCTACAAGATCATCAACTCATCTTGATACATGTATAACATAATCATGACAACATATAGACATATATCGAATAAGTGTATCAACGCATAAACACCATTCTAGCTAGGGTCCAGTCATCAATGCAAGGCCATATAAAAATGCATGTTATGACCTCATGCATGACAACAACCATTACTCCATTACACACATTGTCACATGCATAAGCAATGCCTAATCAACTACACATATGTATGAACCCATGTAGTCAAGCATAAGCAATCAATTCTTGTAATCAACCTACAAGACCGATACATGTAATCAAAACATTCAAGAATGAACTTGACATACAAGGATGTAGTAAAGCGACATATAATTAACATGTAAGTGACATATAACCATCTGCAACCAGTCATATACTTCTAACGATGCATCCCACAAAATCACATTAAGTTCCTCGTGACAACCTTACTACAATCATGATCAACATGATGCAATGCAATAAGTGAATGGAATGGAAGTGTGAGAGACACACATGCAACTGACATGCATACATTACCCAACACCTTCACCCAAAGAGAGCACAACCATGCTTTGATACCAATATGTAACACTCCCTCCTCCCAGGTCCACCCAAGAAACCAGCTAGCTAGGGTAAACATGCGATGAGAGAGGCTACTATAAGGGATTCAACTTCTTTGGTGACCTTAAGGAAATGGAACTGACAAAACATATCAAACAAACCCATCCACATCAACAAAAACACCCTTAGGAGACATGTCAGCCACTCAGACATCCTATCACTAAGTCCCACTGATGATTTAAGACTTTTAACACCTGATCTCTCTCATGCTATATGCAAGACAACGAACAGAAGCCAAAGTCTCATAGGCCTGTGTTCTAGTGTCCGTGGACTTTTTTCAGAAGACCTGTGCCAGCATCCCTGATATTTGAACCACTTTCCAGCACAGAATCCTGACCTCTGCCTAGAACTTGTTATAACCTTCAAAATCCATCAAAGACATGATGAAAATATAAAAAACTAAAAAATCAACCTGAGGACTAGGCTCGATAATCCCCAATCAGGACTGACATTATGTCAAACACTTGGCATCAATGCAACCTATAGGTCTATGATACAAGGCATATCATAAATGACTGAAATAAGTTATTAAACATAGCCAGAAGGATCACCTCCTTCTCCATTGACATAGTATATCATCAATTGGGTCTTGCATCCATCCATTTAAAAATTACAATGAAATACATGAAATAACCATGACATGAACTAGTCATTTAACCATGCTTATAACCAGCATAAAACCATATAAATATCATAGATATGATAACCATTAAATCAATCTATAAACCAGTGAAAAATTAAGAGAACTTAGCTTTCATTAATCTCATGCACACCTGACCAAGTTTGAGACAACCACGTACCACCCGACCATAGACATGGCTGAACCAAATCTCTCTTTCATCCAATCACCCATGTGCCATATTCCAAGCATGAATGTGGGATCTCATAGAACAACCATCCCAAGAACAACCATGGGAATCCATAGGTTAAACCACCTCTACCCTCATCAAACCGTGATCACATCAAACCCGGTGCTCCGATCACGACTGAACCGAGCTTGGAATGTCATCCGAAATCCATCACCATCCTTGAGGAATTTTTTCATCTCCTTGTCTCTTAGGCTTTACCATAGTCTAATCTCGGATCACTAGGCCCTAAACTAAGACTAGTCTCTCAGGCTTTGCTACAATCCAAACCCAGATCACTAGGCCCTAAACCGAGACTTCTCCCTCAGGCTTTACCATGTATCCCGCAAAAACTAGTCAAGGGATTCCTAGGCTTTTGGGAATGAACATTAAGACCACCTCCGCCTCGGATTCTGAAATCCATCTGGAAAACCAAAGCTCAAAACTAAAATAAACATCCCAACACTGTGGCATCTAGAAAAAGAAAAGGCTAGGCTAAAAACCAATGTCATAACCCAACAAAACCATGCCATCGACAACAAGAGAACCACACACCAACGTGCAAATCCATGCATGTCTAAACCAGCTAGGAAATAACACATGCAAAAGGTTACCTGCAAGTATTCTTGTTGAAGCTGCTTGATCCAACTATCCTTCCTTGATCCTTGATTTCTTTCCTTTTCCTTTGCTTGCTTTTCCTTCCTTGATCCAAAGCTAGAGCGCTCTAAGAAAAATCTAAGTGACCAAGACCGGAGAGAGAGAGAGAATAATGAGAGAGCTCCAAACTTGAACTGACAAAAGGTTACCATCTTATCCTCAGAAGCCTTTTTATTCTAATTTCTTCATTTTCCATTATTTTCCTTCAATTTCCTCCTCACATGCAACCTGTGACATTTCACCTTACTTTTCTCCTAATTTCCTTTATTTTCATAAATAAATGTTCCAAAAATTCCTTTTTCCTTTTAATGCCTTTGCTAATTTCCTTAGCCAAAACACACATCTAGCGATGCCCACTAGGATATATTTTCCCAACATTCAGCTTGGAATAAGTGTCCCTTAACCGTGGTCTTATTTTGCCTTTATTAACTTTTACTACATGAATGTTTCACCAGGTTTGTTATAGTTATATAAACAAATCAACTGTTACCTTGTCATGCTAATACCAAACATGTTTACATGCAACTGTTCACACATGTCAGTCACATGTTCCGAAGATCAGGGAATTGTGTCTATTAATTTGAAACCAACCTTTACCAAGACTAATATCCATGTCATAATCAACAATCAACTCACAGTACTTAATCATAATACTACATCTAACACCCACTTGTACTCAAGTTCATATCAATTGTCTCAAAATATATTGTCTTAGTACAACTATCTTAAAACAAGGCCATTCCCTCATGCAATCTTATAGACACATACTCATATCATGATTAATAAAACATTCAGACAACTTGTAAACATACCATGTTAGATAAACCAAATAGATGACATCATCAAACTCATACCTCAATGTATCTCAGGGGAGGCTATCATATCTACACAAGTTAGTCCAAATTAGTACCACAATATCACAAATATATCAACTCACACCTGAATATCATAACCATAACCATCTACACAGGCCAATCAAGATTAAGACTGTACATATAACAACAACATATTAAATTCAATGACCATAATCATCATGTGTATGACCGCAATGCATATAACAACAAGTTACTATTGTTGGGTGTGGATCCTGATTATCTTCTTTATTCCAAGGTATCAACGTAGGGTGACAACATTGCCCGTTTTTGCTCGCCACCAAGGGGGCGATAGTGATTCTTTAGAGCCCCTCCCTGGCTAGGGATCGGGAGTAGTGCCCTCAAAGCTAAAAATAGATATAAAATTGCCTTGTAAAATGTTGTAATTTCGTAGTCAATATGGGTCGTTCATCAGGCAGAAATATAACAATAGAAGTTATGTTTAATTTAGGGTTTTTTCCCTAGAAGGAAACCCCTCGCTATATATGATGCAATTGTATTGTGGATATATAGATGTGTATTTTGAGTGAGGAAGAGAGTGGAGATTGAGAGCGAAGCGGGAATTACAGTAGATCTGTTGTAGGTTGTATCTCTTCATTTTTCTGGATAATATAAAAGGAAGGACTGACTGTTTCTCTGTGGACGTAACCCAAATTGGGTGAACAGCGTATATTTGTGTCTCTCTTGTTTTATGTTTTTTTTGTGTTTATATTTATGCAATATTTTATGTGTTCCATTGCTCTGTAATATATAATTCTCTAACAACTACCATTCATGACTATCCAACGCACATGCATATGACCACACTAATTAGCTAGTATCTATCATGCGTGTAACCACAACAGCAATATAATGACAAGCATGTACATAACCATAATTCTTATGACAACCATTAACCAACATACATGCATGCCCAACGTACAAACCCATATGATGATCGATGCTTACCCCAAGGTCCAGTGCTGCAACCTCACTCTAATAATTTGCATTTCTTGTTCCATCTCTTCCAACATATCAGCCTCATAGCATACCAACAGCATCATGATGACACAAACTTCATAAGGACCATCACAACACATATCTAACCTACTATGCATGCATAACCATATACATTTATCTAGATAACAACATGCATCTAGCCCATCCTGTTCAAGTGTTTCAACCTGGAAGCTCTGATACGACCATGTGGTATCAGATATCACCCAAAGAGAACAGAACTTGATCTGATACCACCCTATAACCATCCCTCCCACATTTACCCAATTTCACCAACCTGTAAGGGTAAACATAAGATGAAGAGTTACTATGACATGACCCAACCTCCCAACTGTAGTTAGGGAAGTGGGGCCTATAAACTGACTACAAATTAACAACTCACAACATCCCTCAGGGCTACATGACACTCAAGGGCCAAGGGACCACCCCAAGTGACCAAGCCCTGAGCTGATGCTACATTTCTCACAATTTAAACCCCAAACGCATACATGACAAGGCCTCCATGCAGTTATAGGCCTCTAACCACATGCATAACACTACCTGAGAGTAGTTGTGACCCAAATTGTCCAGTTCAGAGGGTGTGTTCCCGAGATCTGAGTCACAATTCCAAGTTAGCCTCTAGACCACTACCAAGAACTTCCTGAAACTCCTCAGAATCATTAACGACATGATAATAAGGCTAAAACCTTCAAACTAAAACCAAAACTTGACTTAGGTTGACCAGAACATACTAGGAATTTCATCAAACACATGGAAAACATGTAAGCTACAGGTCATGAATGCATATTTGATCATAAAAATTTGAGATTCATCTAAGAATCACCGAGAAGGCCTTATTCCCTCTCCACATAGTTGTAATAATAGTTATTGTTCCATGTGTTCATCAACCAATCCATAACTAAACCATCCATGACAAGAGCCATAGATGATACATATCATATAACCAACATATAACCAAAAAATAATCAGCATAGAAACCATGGCAACCCAACCATAATATCACCAACATATTGGAAACAAATATACATGAACACTAATAGAAGAATAGCTCTTATTAACATATGAAGATACCAACCAAGTTAGGGACTTCCACATACCACCCAACCATATATTGGGCTAAACCAAATCTCTCTTTATGTCAAGCACCCCCAAGTTATATTCCAAGCATTAATGTGGGATCTTATGGAATAAAGAAAATAAAACCAAACCAGGGTTTCCATATGCCAAACCACGTCAAAAATAAACCAGTGATTCCACCTCATGTTCGGACATCACTAACACCAACCAAATCGGTCCCTACCCAAGCTTTCCATGGCTCGAGGAACTAGTAACTCAGCCCACAACCTTCCGGGGCTCCAAAGAATTTTTCCAACCTGGCTTCAAGGACTAGTAACTCAACCCCATCGAGGGCTCCAGAGTGTTTGTCCCAACCTAGGCTCGAGGACTAGTAATTGAACCCAAGTTATTCCAGGGATTCCAAAGTGTTTGTTCCAACCCACATACAGAAGGAATTATGAGCACTAATTAGAAAACAATCAAGTCGAACAACCCACAACCCTATGGCTGTCTAGGAAATGGCAAGGCAAGGTTAAAACTACTATCAATCTAGCAAATCATCCATGCCAATGAAAACACATAACCATATAATCTCATAAATCCATAAATTAGAAAGGAAAACACACATGCAACCTATTACCTACAAAGCAATACAGTTGTAGTCGTTGATCCACCTTCCCCCTTGCGCTTTCTTGCTTTCCTTTACCTTCTTTCTCCAAATCCAATGTATGCCAAAGTGCTCTAATAACTCTCCAATAATACTCTAAGTGTGCAATATTATGAGAGAATGAGAGAATAGAAGAAAAATCCAAGCTAGAACTGACAAAAGGTTCAACCTCCAAAAGCCATGAACCCTCAGAAGCCTTTTTATCATTGAGGTCTCCATTTTCTTCATTTTCCTTTATTTTTCCTTCAATTTCCCTCTCATGCAAATTTATGACCATTCATCTCCCTTTTCTCCTATTTTCCTTTATTTCATAAATAAAATGCCAATTAAGGCCTCTTTTCCTTTCCCAATTCCTTAGCCAATTTACTTAGACATAAATAGACCAAAAGTGACACCCACTAGGATGTTTTTCCCACCATTCAGCTTGGAATATTTGTCCCGTGACCTTGGTCTTATATTTTTTTACATAGAAAATCAATCAAGTGTTGTTATGATTGTGAACTTGTGACCTTATATATCTATGTTTAGAAACTGGATCAAATAATATAGGATTGAATTGTGATAGTTGAGGAAACCAATGAGAGAGCCCTTCACCTGAGTCAAGTAAACAATAAAGAACTCTACTATTTGGATGTGTTTGTGCACGTGAAGCACTAGAAATAGGGAGCATCATCAAGGGAACCATAGGATGTAGTGAAGGTGTATTCCATTATGTTATGCAAGCCCCTAGTGGCCATACCTTGTTGTGTAATCAACCCAAAGTTGGTGCTTGAGAAGATGCATCCTTATTTCCCAACCAATGAAGGAGAATATACTTCATACTTTATACCTTGAATTGACGATTTTGGTGTAATTCCCTCAGTGAAGCATCCTTTACACATTGGATCTGGCTCGAGGGTATCTAGCTATAAGAAATTTGCAGTATGGTTGTGTCTATAGTTGGGTGGAGAGAGGAAATCATTTCTTTAGTTTCCAACAATTTTAAGAGGAATATATGAGTATATTTATTCCTTGAATATGAACTATAAATGTTGTTAAATCCTTCATGTTTAAGTATTATGTTGGATTCACTATGTATATGTGCATTGGTAGGATGAGAATTGTGGTATTTTCATACCAGTTATGCATGATCAATGTGTTGAGTAGCTAAAATAGCTTGCCTAATTATTGGTATGCATTCATTTGTGAATACGGAATACTATGTGAAATGGGAGCCATTCATCTCTGTTAATTGAGAATATTATATTATGTATGTTCATGAATTAAGAGGTTAGCCTTATCTATGTGTTGACTTTGCGAATTTTCGTTATACCAACAAGGGGAACTAACTCGATCACAGACCGCAATTAGATCTGCTTTCGTTTGGAGTGGCTAGTTCCAACAGATTTTAAAGGACCCCTTGAACTGTTATAAGTGTTGAGAGATGGCTTCCTGGAGGAAGACTTCAATTAAATCAACAAAAGGAAACAGCTAACCTAAATGTATCAAAATCTTATCTACACTACTTCTAACTACTCTAATCTAGTCCTAATTATCCTAATCTATCCTACAGGAGCAAAACAAAAGGAGGTTAGACATCATATATAGATCCCGTGTCCAAATGAATCAATTACTGGTCCACATAAGAACAAGGTTGTATTAAATCCTAATCACAATCCAATTACTTATACAGGAATATACATTCCTTCCCATACAAATAACACTTGTAACTGATGTTTAACAAAGTCTAGAATCAGCGACCTTTCATGAATCATTAATGTTATTGAATTACATTCAAATAACCAGGAATAACCATGAACTGCTCGTTATCACTATGCACAAAGCAAATCAAATTTGTCTTTATACCAGCAACACCACACCGATTCTAAACACATGAGAGAAAAGGGAAATAAATCTGAAACAATAGGCTCCTTCTTGAACCAAACAGTCCTCTTTATTCACAATAGATCAAAGTTGTTTTCTCCAAACAAAAAATCCCTCATCTCTTATTCGGAGGTAATACTATACACATGGAAATGACTCTCGGTCTTCCCTTCATCCTTTCGCCTTCCCCTTGTTCTTTCAAATATACAAATCAAAACACATAGATGCAAAACAATCGGTGTCATTACTGACACGTAGAGGGCATTTCCTATCACTCTAGCGCTTTGTTTCCTGAGGGATAGATAGATGTTGATTGAAAGAGAATGATTGCATGTCATCTCTTCACACATGCATACAGCAGACATTATCCCTTATTATTTCATGAAGGAAACTGAAAACACTGTGCTCATCATCCTACATATGCCATGATTGAATGTGTGTTTGGAAGTAATGACATCTTGATGGATCAGTACTGTCATGAGTGCTTCTGCTGAACACAAAGAGCGCCTTCATTATGCACTATGGCGGTCTGTATTCCCTTTTGTAGAGTGTGTTTTTGCAATATTCACATCGGTAGTGCAGAGGTGTCATCTTGATATAGCTTCCACTTATCCGTCGCTGGGTCTGCTCGAATTTGCCTGCAGAATAATTCATATCAGCTATGATTGTGAGAAATATGGCAAACATGCTTATAAAACACAAATCTTTCCTTCATTAAATGCTTATAACATCAAACATGAAAGAATAAGCCCCTAATTTTTAATTTATGCATTGATTAAGCCCCGCGAGTGCGAATCCATTTTACATTGAAAATCATGGCATAACACATAACTGGATCCGAAATCCAGACTTGAAAGATTATGGACTGGAGCCTATACCCTATCAGGTCCACCATATAACATAACCATAGCATTTTATCAAATACACAAGAATATACGTGAAAACCCGTAGCCCGGTCGTACAACCGGACTTCAAAAATTATATACTGGAGCCTATAATTATCGGCTGGTCCAGTCATCAACCCTTCGCTAACTGCATAACCCCCAAGCTCCGCCGATTGTGAAAAGCGATCAGGGAAGGTGGACCTGAAATATATATATACTACCCTTAATAGTCCTGGTGGGTCCACAATGTATGTCTTCCCTTTGAAAAGCCCCAACCTTAATAATTTTCGAAAAACACAGGAATATGTGGGAAAACTCGTGTCCGGCCATAAGGCCGCACTTGAAATATTATGTGCCCGGATCTATAATCATCGGCGGGTCCGGGTGATAGTAGTATGCCTTATATATAGACCCCAGACCTCGCCGATAGCGATAAGCGATGAGATTCCGGACCCAAAACACATATATATCGTGTTTAATAAAGCCATCAGGTCCGGTAAATAGTGGCGCACTATATATATAAGCATTGGTCCTGGCCGATAGTGACATGCGATATGGCTCCGGACTCGATATATATATGTAATATGGTTGATAATGTCATTAGGTCCGAAGTACAATGGTGTGCCTTATATATATATATATATAACCCTCGGACCATGTCGATAGTGATATGTGATACGTTTCCAGACCCGATATTATAAATATTGCAGTTAATAAAGCCATCGGGTCTAGAAGACAGGTGTGCTTTTCATACACATAGCCTTAGGACTTGGCCAATTGTGACATGCGATGGGGCTCCAAACCTGAAATATATATAATGTGGTTAATAATGCCATCGGGTCCGGGTCCTTATGTTATGCGTTGAATTGATTGCGATAGGAGGAAAAGGGGTGATTTACGTATGTTTGTGAAGCATTCCCGTTATAAAGAGTTCTAATGGAAATAAGGTGCGAAAGAAGGTTTTTGAGGGTCGAGAAGATCTCAATCGAGGGTATGAATGAGTGGTTAAAAAGGGTTAGAGATGGACCATGCAGTAGGTATTTGAAGAGGGGGGCTTAACCATTAGGCATTGAAGATTTGACTTGGCAATGAGTTGAAGTCTTTGGGATAAAATATATCATTCGGAGAGGTGAAAGATCAACTTTTTTAGGGGACCCATTCAAAATTGATAGCAAGGAAAGTTTTAATAGGGTGGTGGCTGTGGCCACAACAAATGGCAAACCGTTGGGCGAACCAGTTATCTCTATTTCCAAACAAACCTTGGATCAATAGAACATCAAGGTGTTAAGATAAACTTGAAATGCAAATTGTATAGATGGATAGGCATGGGTTCCACTTTAACATTAATTGCTTCAAGTGGGATAAAGACAAATAGCTTCTACTTACTGATAGGGTTTTGACAGGAATTCTCCAATGGTAGTGTTATGGGATTTATTGACCTTCCTTTACCTGTTTTCCACTTTCAAAAATCCTTTTGGGGCCATCACTGGTCTATCAATACCTGTTTAGGTGTGTACCTCAGCTCTTTATTTCTAATCAAACTTGATGTAGATATGTTTATATGCACTTTATATAAGAATCTCAGTGCTATATTTTCATATGATTGGATGGGGCACAGTCATGGATCTTGCGATATTTTTAAACCGCTTAAGCAAGGTTGGGCTTGCTGTGTCAACTGGTACTTTGAGCCCAGCAACAGTCCCTACTCTAGCTGGCTTCCCAAACAACCTGTCCTTCCAGTTTGGCACAAGGACTTGACATTTCATTTTGTTTTAAATAAGTCCTTCTAGTTTCAGGCACAAGGACTAGAGCACAATTGGATTTGCCACAGTTATATGATAGTGAGTTTAGCCCATGAAAGGAGGTTTACTTGTAGATGATAGGTATTGGAAAACTTAGTGTGGTGGATGGGACCAATGGAGAATGACTGCAAACCTTACAAGCCAGTATAGGCTAGGTCTAAGTGGGATTTTAAAATGCAGCGTCCCTCCATGTCAGTCCAGCTGTGGTTACACATTTTTTTGTTCTATAAATATGCCCCTCCATTCTCCAGATATCCAAGTTATCAACAGATCTTACCCATTTCCCAACAGATGCCAACGAGTGGCTTTGGTTTGAATTCCACAGCTGATTTTCAAGTTCTCATGGGTTGATTGAAAATTTGTTTAATTTGCAAGGTAACAATGGATTTAGAATCAGCAAACTCATCAGCAGGTTAATGAGGAAGTGAAAGGCTGAAGGTGGTGAATGAAGGCAAATCTGAGAAAGGTAAAAATAATACAGGAGGACCAAAATTAGTTGGCTAAAAAAGGTTGAAATTCAAAACAGAAGGAAAATAAAATTTACAGAAAAATAAGAACGGTAAAGACGGAAATGGAACTAAGCTAATAGCAAAATGAAATGAAATCTAACCTATTCAGGAGGTATCCACCATGTGGTGGCTACTGGAAGTATCTCTTCAGATGCTAGCCATTAACAGGGAGTTTTTCAGTTTCTCCCTATAAAGTTTTCAACCTGTAAGTTTCTTGACCAATTTTTTCCACAACCTGGAATGGGCCCAACCATAGGTTTTGGAATTTCATGTGTTTACCTTTTGGCTTATTCAACTTGTCCCATTTCAAGACTAGCCCTCCTACTTGGTAATCTTTATCTCCTGCCAAATGGCGTCAAACCACCTCTTCACAATCATTTGGTGATTTCTGAATTTATTTCTGGCTTTATCTCTCAATTCCTCCAACCTCACCAGTTGGTTGATCCCTTCTTGAAGCAAGGCTGAAGGGGTTCCCCTTGAAGCTTGGGAGAGCTGTAAAGAAGTGAGGGTGACGTTTGGAGGTAAGATGGCTTCCTGTCCATAGACGAGGAAGTATGGGGAGTTTCCTAAGGCCACTTTTGGGGTGACCCTATCGGCCCAAAGGGCATTTGTTAGAGCGTTGTGCCAGTTCCTCTAGTTTTCAGCAACAGATTTATGGATTATGCGTATGAGGTTCTTGTTTAAGGACTCTACAACTCCATTTCCCTGGGGGTAATAATTCGATGCATACCTTATGTGAATTGATTTATCAATAGCAAATTTTGTCAATTTCAGTGATGAAAAGTAAGAAGCATTATCAAATATGAGAGTGTCAGGGATGCCATACCTCTTGATGATGAATTTCTCAATAAATGACATTACCTCATCTTCATTTGCCTTTCGAAGCGGGATTGCTCCGATCCATCTAGTGAAGTAATCGGTCACTGTGAGTATATACTTATGTTGTTGTGAAGAGTTTGGAGTGATCTTGCCTATGAGTCTAGGCCCCATTGCTGGAACGAGCAATAAATCATAACAGGCCTGAGGGGAACAGCTGGAACAGTTTGGCACATCTTGCATTTGTGAGCACGGGCATGCGAGTCTCTGAACACTGTGGGCCAATAATATCCGACTCTTAATATTTTGTGAGCAGTGGTCTCTTCGCCATAGTGACCACCTACTGGGTCTTCATACATTTCTTTCAAGACATGATCAACATCACCCTTCTCCAAACACCTCAGCCAGATTCCATCATAATTTTTTTTGTATAATGCGTTATTAGCCAAATGATATTGATTAGATATCAATCTGAGTGCTCTCTGTTGTGATACATCCATGTGCTCAGGACATGACCCCCGTGTAAGATAAAAGCGGATGTCATAATACCACGACTCGAGGTCGAAAAGGGCCTCCAACGTTTCACGCTCATACATCAGCGCTTCATTAACCCATAGGGGCTTCTCCCTGAATTCCACTTGTGCATTCTATGGATTTTGCGCTGGTGGTTCCTTGGGCACCCCTACTTTCTCTGCCAAGGCTTCTGCTGATAGTCTGCACAGTCCCTGCCCTCGAACTATCTTTACCAACTTAATCTCGAGGTCGAACTCTTGAAGTGTGTTATCCAATTTCCTCTCCGTTCACCCATTTCTTTCTGCATGAAGAGGGCTCTTATAGTAGGGTGGGGGACGATTACTTTAGTCTTGGCCTTTAATAAATAAGGGTGGAAGTGTTTTACGGCTTTAGAAACTGCGAAGCCTTATTTCTCCATGTCTGGGTAGTTCAACTCAGCCCCTTGAAGATCAGAGCTCATATAAGAAATAGGGACTTCTTTGCCTTCAACATTTTCTTGAGTGAGTACTGCAGCATATGAAATATCAGAAGCAAAATTGTATAAGAAAAATCCCTTGCCGAAATTGGAGCTGACCAATGCAGGAGTTTCCGCGATGGCTTCCTTGATTCGCTGAAATGCTTCCTTGGCTTCATCGCTCCACTTATAGTCAACGTCTTTCTTCATCATTAGTTGCATGGGGTGCACTATTTCTGCAAAACCTGAGACAAATTTTCTAACGAAATTGATCTTCCCGAAGAAAGATTGCATTGCCTTTTTCTTTGCAGGGGGTTGTATTCTCATGATGGTCTCTATTCTTTCAGGATCAATAGCAATCCCTTCTTTAGAGAGGATATGACCTAGTAGTTTCCCCTCTGTGACTGCAAAGACGCTCTTCTTAGGATTCAACGATACTCCATACCTTCGGCATCTTTCGAAAATCTGTTTCAGGTGATAAATATGATCCCTTCTGTGGTATGAATGCACAGTGATGTCATCCATGTAAACCACTACTGAACTGTTAATCAACCCTTGGAAAGCTATGTCCATGGCTCTCTGGAATGTGGCGCCCACATTAATAAGTCCAAAAGGCATTTTACAATATGCATAAGTGCCCCATTTAGTGTTGAAGATTGTCTTAAGCTGAACCCTATTAGATACCAACACTTGATTATATCCTGAAAACCCATCTAATAGGGACAACATTTCAGACCCAAAAACGCAAAGAATGTGCTCCATAGAAGGGACAGGATAGTTATCCTTTTGTGATGCTTTGTTCAGGTTTCTAAAATCAATACACAACCTGATGTCTCCATTTTTCTTTCTTACTGGCACGAGATTAGCTACCCAGCTTGTGTGTCCGACAGGAAAGATGATTTTAGCATCCAACATTTTGTTTAATTCTTTCTTCACCAACGGTTCTAGGCTTGGACGCATCTTACGAAGTTTTTGTTGGTAGGGCCTAGCCTCCTTTCCCAAAGGAATTACATGCTGCATAATTCTAGTATCAAAGGTTTTTAAGTCTCCATATGTCCATGCAAAGACATCCTTATATTTTTTAAATAGCTTGACAAATGCAGCCTTCTATTGTGGAGAGCACCCCAAGCCCAAATTGACATTTTTTGGGTTTTCTTTGGTTCCCAGGTTGACCAATTCATACTTCATGGATGAGCTATGCGTTTTGCAGTTAGTCAAATTCTTGAATTTATCATGAAAGTCATACAAGTGCTCCATCTTAACAACTGACTTAGGAATCACATTGGGCTAATCCTTTTCCTCATCTTCCCTCTCGTTCATAAGCCTGTCATGTTCTTTTTCATCAATGAATGCATTATTGAATGTCTTCTCACAGTGCAAGAACTCAAGGCTTTGCTCGTCATCTTCGAACACCTACCAATTTGAGATGTTATCAAGTATGGATGGTCTGAAAATTAATTCAACATAACATTTATTCTTCTTCAATCTAAAATCAGACAAAATTTTAGCAACCATACTAGCCATCAGATCGACATCTTGATTTTGCCCTCAAGGTATGTATGTGATATTTGTTGAAAAGTGTGCAACAAGAAATGCTTGTTGAGAATGCAACAAGATGATGGAGCTTAGTGGAAAGGAGTCGCCTTCACTAAGTGGGCCCGCAGGCTATTTTTGGCGCAAGTCTATTTTTAGACTATGTCTAATTTTAGACATATGGATCATGTCTATGGATTGCAGGTTGCTGTTTATGGATGATTGATCAAGTTGAGAAAATAGATGGAATTCTATTTTTGATGAAAGTGTGAGTGATCACAGCGTGAGTGATCAAATCTATTTTTAGACTGGCTGTCAAAAATAGAAAAGTCAAATATTATTATCTCACAATAATATTTGGACTATAAACTTAATCTTATTCTCTTGGAGCACTTCAGTTCGAGCTACGGATGTGGCACATGCAATTGCATGAAGGTAATACATGGTTCTTATGGGTGAGTTGAATATTTGCATGCATGACTTCAGTTAGAACTCAAGTGAGTTGAGTTTAGTGGACTGGAGGTGCAGTTGATGGAGTTGTGTTCAGTTTAGCGTTGTTAAACTGGTTGTATTTAGTCTAACTGGCGAATAGACTAGAG
The DNA here is from genome assembly GCA_000404065.3 of Pinus taeda. Lineage (NCBI taxonomy): Eukaryota > Viridiplantae > Streptophyta > Pinopsida > Pinales > Pinaceae > Pinus > Pinus taeda. Next base: position 20,031 of record APFE031108620.1, read on the forward strand.
ATGAGTTGGGTGAATTAGTTATTAATTAATTCACAAGTTATTAACTCATAATACAACTAATGAATACATCAGTTAACTCAGTGGCATGTCAGTGCATGTTCAGTTCAGCAGGGACAGGTGTTAGAGAATCAGATTGCTATAAGTTGTGACTATAGTTGTGCACCAGATCTTGCACAAATCAGGGGATTGAGTATGCCAATGAGTTTTGCCACATTGTAGCTTGTTCTCACGTGATTTAGCCAAGGAAAGACGTGGCTGCCTTGGAATTATCACCGGTTCTTGTGCAGGTATTGAGCAGCGGAGGCAAGCAGGCAGGCAAGCAGTGGAAGAGATTGAATCAGATCTGAGCTGTATTGTGTGTAACAGAGGTGGAGATACTTGTGAGAAGTATTATGCTGTGTAATGTTACATGACTCAATCATTAATATACAGATAGTTGGGGTTTTTAGCGAGATGCTTTCCCCGGGATACATACTGTGTTAATGTGTGAATGCTCTTGATGTTTTATTGTTATTGATGCTGCTATATTGATGATCAACGTAGAGGAGCTTATGTATTGTGTATGTTTTCCGCAATAGTACATGATCAGGATAATCTCCATTGAATATGTGTTAAATTATTCAAAATTTCTACAGCCCGCCCACCCTAGTGGCCCACAGGCCTGAGGGGTGGGGTGGAGTGCCAGGTATTCATCCCCATCGCCCCTAATCTATGGGTCTATTTGGCTGTTGTGAGCATTACCAAGGCCACCATGCCCACTGTGGACGTAGTGGGTAAATTTGGTTCACAAAAGGTTTTAATTAAAAAAAAAAAAATTAAACTTGATTAAACTTGTTTAATTTTAAAATTTGCAAAGCAGAAAAAATAACTAACCTTTCAAATGCAAGAATTCTCCATTGAATATGTTATTGATAGCAATATAGTTGCTCCACAAATTCACTCCAAGTCTTTTAACAAATCTCGGAAAACATTGAAGTGATGTGAGTAATAGTGATAATGAAATTTATTATATAGGTGAAATTACGGAAATGTTTTACCGTACAGTTAATCTGGGATTAATTTGTTTTAGAAGGTGTTATAAAAATTAAAAAATAACATTCAATTGTTTAGCAAGTATTATATAGTTTCATTATTAAAATAATCTAGTTAAAAGTTTTAGCTTACAATTTTAAATTTAAAGATTTATTTCATAAAAAAATTTAGTTAAAATTTTTCAATAAATTGTAAAGTAAAATAATGAAGGGAAATACATGAAACGAAATTTTTGAAGAGAAATATTTTGGTGAAAATTTTTGGAAGGAAACTTTTTGGAGGGAAAATTTCATTCTCTAAGCTATATAATATCTTTAGGAGAGTCAGCATTTGTATCATTCAACCTGTTCTATTTGAAGCAGATGGATTCTTCTGATAATGAAGTTTTGCTTTGTAAAGCATCAACATCTTCGTTGTGTAACAACTCTAATCATATTGATGAATATAACGGAAATTCTTCCGCTATGAATAGAAAGTCAATTCTTCCACTAGTCCTAATCCTAAGCACTATGAGAGCAACACTACTGAAAGAGGGGATGAATAATTTCAAATAAATAAAGAGTCATGGATTCCACTTAGTCCTAATCCTAAGGATTATGAAAGCAACAATGATGAGGAGAATGATGAATAATTTCAAAAGAATGGAGTGTCACAATGTCCACTTATTCCTAATCCTATGGACTATGAGAGCAACAGTGATGAAGAGCATGATGATGAATTTCAAAGGATGGAGTGACACGATGTCCACTTAGTCCTAATCCTATGGACAATGAGAGTAGTAGTGATGAAGAGCATGAAGACGAATTTCAAAAGAACGGAGTGTCACGGTGTCCACTTAGTCCTAATCCTAAGGACTATGAGAGCAAGAGTGATGAAGATCATGATGAAAAATTTCAAAAGAATGGAGTGTCACAGTATCCTCTTAGTCGTAATCCTATGGACTATGAGAGAAGAAATGATGAGGAGCATGATGACAATTTTCAAAAGAATGGAGTATCATAGTGTCCACTTAGTCCTAATGCTAGGACTATGAGAGCAACAATGATGAAGAACATAATGAAAGATTTCAAAAGAATGGAGTGTCATGGCATCCTCTTAGTCCTAATCCTATGGACTATGAGAGAAGCAACAATGAAGAATATGATGACAAATTTCAAAAGAATAGAGTGTCACGATGTCCTCTTAGTCCTAATCCTATGGACTATGAGATAAGCAGTGATGAAGAGCATGATGATGAATTTCAAAAGAATGGAGTGTCACAGTGTCCACTTAGTCCTAATCCTATGGACTATGAGAGAAGCATTGATGAAGAGCATGATGACAAATTTCAAAAGAATGGACTGTCATGGTGTCATCTTAGTCCTAATCCAATGGACTATGAGAGCATCAGTGGTGAAGAATTTCAATTGAATAGAGTGTCACAATGTCCACTTAGTCCTAATCCTATGGACTATGAAAGTAGCAGTGATGAAGAACATGACGAAGAATTTCAAAAGAATGAAGTGTCATGGTGTCCACTTAGTCCTAATCTTATGGACTATGAGAGTAGTAGTGATGAAGAGCATGATGAAAATTTTCAAAAGAATGGAGTGTCACGGTGTCCTCTTAGTCCTAATCCCATGGATTATGACAATAGTAGTGATGAAGAGCATGATGAAAAATTTCAAAAGCATGGAGTGTCATGGTGTCCACTTAGTCCTAATCCTATGGACTATGAGAGCAGTGGTGATGAAGAGCATGATAAAAAATTTCAAAACAATGGAGTGTCATGGTGTCCTCTTTGTCCTAATCCTATAGACTAGGAAAGTAGAAGTGATGAAGGACAGGATAAGGCACTTAGTCCTAATCCTAACGACTATAAGAGTAGCAGTGACAAAAGGACAAGATGTAGCATTTTCAGTAAGTAAACAGTCACATTTTTTATGTAGTCCTCATTCTATGGACTATGATAGTAGCATTGACAATGCACATGAGGAAGAATATCCAATCAACATCGAGTCAAATTTTTCATTTAGTCCCAATTCCAAGGACTATGACAGTAGCACTAAAGAAGGGGAAGATGAAGAATATCCACCAACTCAATATTTTAAAAGCATAGTTGATCATAGTGTGGATAAAATTCCTCTTACTGATGATGGAAATGCTTATACAAATGATGATCCAATGATGGAGATGTTGCCAAGAAATATTGTATCGAGGAGTAGGAGTATACCTTTTCGTATCAATGCAAGATGTTCTAGCTATACAAGGGCTAGAGCAAAATATCTGATGAGAAGAAGTTCTATCAATGCTCTCATTTCAAGTGAATGTTTTCAAAAAGATTGCTTGAAACATATGGATTTGAAATTTGCATTAGAGAAAAGGAAGTGATATTTGTCAATGAATAAAAGTAAGCAAAATTCATATTTAGTTGGGTGCATGCAATCTACATTGTTAGGTTATGATTATCATATTGGGTCTTTATTTATCTATAGAAAGGCTTTCAAAATGTTTCATTTGATGGGACATTTTCGTCTCTCGAGAATTCAAGAAAATTTGGAAAAGGATCCCACATTTTATTCAGAAGTACGTCATAAACGATAGTTTGGGCCATTATAAAATACTGCAATGTCATGGATGAAATATTTCTTTTCAAAGCATGGAGAGTGTATGCCAAATAGAGAGACAATACATATTCTAGATAATTTTTCAAGATGAGAAATCTACAACTTATACAAAGAATATGTAGAAGGTGCTTCAAGACATGGTCAGTTTATTACGTATCAATATTTTGTGAAGGTATGGAAGAAATAATTCAATAATGTCTGTATTCCTAAGAAGACAAGGATGGGGATTTGCAGTACATGTTCTTCTCTTAAATCAAAGAGGGGAAACTGTGATGGGTCAAAAATAGGTAAGCATTCATAACTTTAACTTTTAAAATTGTATAGTCATAAACTATGAAAACATATTTCTTGATGGCTTTCTTTTATGTTGTGTAGATTCAATTTTCAAAGAACTTCAAGAGCATTGTGAACAACAAACAAGTGAAAGGAAAAAGTTGTATAAGCATCAAAAGAAGTGTTAAGATAATCTAAATAAATATTTGGATTTGATAATTGATGGTTGGACGAGAAGAAAATAATTTTACCACATTTTATTCACACACCCAAAAATTCAGAAGAGGAAAATTTTATTCAGTATCACTTGGTTAGTTGTATGGTCTTCAATGGGAAAATGTTGCCAAGTGTGTACTTCACAGCTCCAAATATTCATAATGATGCAAATTTGAGAATAACCATAATTCATGATGTGCTTTCGCATTGGTCTGGTAATCTTCCTAAGGTTTTGTATCTACAATTGGAAAATACTTGCCGTGAAAACAAAAGTCAGGTTGTTTTTGGAAATCTAAACATTCTTGTTGAATTGAGAATTTTTCAGAAGGTAAAGGTTGGTTTCCTTCTTGTTGAGCACACTCATGACCATATTCGTTATATACTCAATTGTTTTTCAATCACATTGAGGAGGAAGGAAGTTGGGAGGTTGCCATCATTAATTGAATGTATTAAGAAATCATACATGCCAGAGCCTACTTTTGATGTGTTGGAAGAAAATGTTGACATGCGAAGGTTTATTATGGGATCACATGTTGAGAAGAATGCATTGAACAACATAATGACATTAGCTTCCAACATCAATTTCATATCAAAAAAATTGATGGGAAAACACTAATTTGGGGCAAGAAGTATTCAACTACTGCAGAATGGGCACTGTCATTAGGTTTGGAATTTTTGAAGTTCATTCCAGATTGTCCAATATTTGCATAAAAAATATTGTTATTACAATTTGTTGGTGAAGTTCATAATGCACACAAATAGAATAGAGATATAAATTATTCTGATTTCCTAGAAGAAATTAAAAAATGTATTAGATATACATATGAGTACTTTGACATTGCTGATTCAGTTTGGTGGGAATCATTTTTCAATAATCAAAGTGATATCATTTCAACAACAACAAATGAAGATATACCTTTGAAAAATCCATTTGTTTTTCCACAAAATGTGTCAAATGAACATGAGGAAATAAACATTGTTGAACAACAACAATCTCAAGGTATTATTAATTCTTCACATGTAGAGAAAAGAGAGATGTGTATTGGTTCCAGAAGATCTTATGCACAATGTGAAGCCATGGAAGACCTTTACAGGGATTTAGTACAGGATATTAAGGAGGGTTGCATGATCTCAGTGCTAGCATATGGAGATCCCAATGGCTATCCATTATGGGTTTCTAAGGTTATAAAGGTCTTTATAGAAAATGAGGATGTTAAAGGTGTTGAAGTACATTGGTATGCCATAAATACACACCCATTCAATGGTGTGTAAAAGCCAGAGAGGGTAGTTGACAAAAAAATGGCGGAAAGAGAAAAAGAAAGGGTACAAATATAAATTGTTGCCGCACATACATCTTAAAATTGGAGGATGTTTACATACTTGTTTATTTGACTTCAATTTAACAAAGAGAGGAACTCTTCGCTTCAAGATGATAGAGATTCTAAAAAGGTTGTTACCAGAAGAACAATGTTGAGATGGGAGTCTGTTGAAACCAGTCATAGATCTAGAAGAATTTTGAAACCTGAAATGTTGGGCATCCATGTGGACTCACATGGGGCACTAGTTGATGAAAGAGAAGAATATGGAACATCTTTGTCAACATCCAATCAGTCATTTGAAGATGTGAATTTTGATGGTGTTCAATAAAATATGAGTCATTTTGAAAAATTGTCTAAGACAGTTTATATAACTGATGTTTGCATCATATCTTGAAATAATTTTTTTTTTATTTCCATATGGTCTTAAATTAGAAGTTATGAGTCATTTTTATGTTGTTGGATTATATGTATTAATTATGATAATTTTTATTATTTAGAATATCTACAATGCAAGATTAAATTAGAGATATAATGTATGTTTCATTCAATATACGAATAATGACATTTTGATTAATTTACTCATGTAATTTGTTCATAATGTCATGGTTTTCTAATTTTATGGTTGAAAAAATTCTAATTTTTTTTGTATCTAGAATGTTATGGTTGAAAACATGTTGAATTTATAGTTAGGAAAGAAAAATGTTATTCTACCAAAAACATTAGTGTGTTTTTCTCCTCATAAAGAATTGTTTTTTCGCACATAAAAATTCGGTTTTACTAGCATTTTTTAAAAATGTTGAAAATTGACCCTAAAAAAAAATCATCATTCTACTATCAACACTTTTTTGTTTTCAAGGTGTTTTTTGCACGAAAATTTCGTTTTCACTACCATTTGTAAAACATGTTCAAATTGACCCTAAAAAAAACCATCATTCTAGTATACCCAATTGTCGTTTTTAGCACTTTTTTTTTATGTTTTTTCAGGTTTTTTTGGCCAAAGTTTCCATTTTGAGTTTATAGTTCCCATTTCAACATTTACATTGTTAGAATTTTTGATGTAGGTGATTGGTTATTTTTACGGCTACATCTCAAGCAAGCTATTTATGAGAAGGAAATGTTGGCAATATTACACGCACTTAATAAATGATGACCTTACCTAATGGGAAAGCACTTCAAGGTAAAAATGGATCATGATAGTCTTAAATACTGTTTAGAACAAATATTATCTTTAGAAAAACAGGAAAAATGGGTCACAAATATGTTGGGTTATGACTTTGAAATCATCTACAGAAAAAGGGAAGCAAAATGTTGTTGCAGATGCACTCTAAAGAAAGGATGAGGATGTGGAAGCATTGTTTTGTGATATTTCTATTATCCAACCAGATTGGATAAACGAAGCAAGGGATGAATGGAAGAAGGATGAAGAAGTGTGGCCACTCATTCAAAAGTTGTAGAAGATCCTAGTTCAAACAATATTGCCTGAACTTAATAAGGAAGGAAAAATCATATTGGAACCTGGAACAGTCATAAAAACAAGAACCCGAGAACTATGAAATCGATCAATTTTAGATTATCTCATCAGGTGGAAGAAATTACCTGCAGAATATTCCCCATGGGATGACAAGAATTTTATACAGAAGAATCAAGAGCTACTTAAGCGTTGAGGACAACACTTTTTGAAGGAGAGGGGCATGTTAAGTCCCTATACGACTAGTGTAACCTCTTATTGTTATTAGTACAACTCCTTTATTATATTGTTATGCCTATGTAGTCCCCATATTGTTATTATTGTGCCCCATAGAAGCCCACTATTGTTATTATTGTGCCCTTACATTATTATTGTTACGTCAGCTCTGATTATATTATGACCCCTTAGACTCCTATATAGAAAGGAGGCCTTGTCATTTGTATCATCCAAGAATTGTTCATTTGTGTAATGTAAAGGAGGTTTCCCCCTCAAAGAGGCTTATTTCCAAGGCGTTGATATATATTTTCTATCTTTTTGTGAGCTGGTTTTATAACATCTTCACACTTGCAGGTGTAGGTGCAGTTCTTTGCCTTTGAATATTTTTTGTCCTTATTGGTTTTCTTAGATGCAGCGAACGCAGTTTCTAGATGCGAAGTATCCTCTTCTTCATCAAGTCTCATTTCATTTGCTATGAGAACTCCATGTAATTCCTCTTTGCTGAGTTTGTCTAGATTTTCACTGTATTCTAAGACTGATACCTTTGGGTTGAATCTTCTTGGTAACATTCTAAGAATATTTCGTATAATAGTCCTCTCATCAATAGGTTCTCCCAATCCTTCCAGAGTTTTGGTTATTTCATGAACGTGTTGGAATTATGCAGCAATGTAGTCATCTTCTTTCATTCTGAGTTGCTCAATTTTTTCTCTGTAGATTTGAAGCTTTGCTTCTTTGACATTTGAGTCACCTGCATATATATTCTCAAGCTTGTCCCATACATTTTTGGCAGTTTTACAACCCAACACCTTATGATAAGTAGATTCAATAAGCCCACTGATAATAATATTATTTTCTTTTGCATCATTTACCAAATTCTTCTTACCCTGTTCATCCGCAATTGGTGTAAAGCTATTTTGAACAATGTCCCATACTTCGTAACATTGCGCCAAGAGATAGCCCTCCATTCTTCCTTTCTAGAGTGCATAATTATTTTCATGGAATAGAGGTACACCATTCTTGGTATGCTCCATGATCTTCTTCCAGTTGTTAAACTGTTATTGAAGGAACCAAGCTTTGATAAAAATTGTTGGAAGATACTGAGGAGGGGGGAGGTGAATCAGTATTCCTTAGTAATTCACACTTTTAAATCTTTTCAAAGCATTATTTAATATTCAATTATCATTATGTTTATGCAGTCACAATAGCAAATAAAAGAACATAGGAGGAACAAGAAGTTTATGTGGAAAACCCCCTCCTGGTCAAAAACCACCGGAAGCTTTTCTAGTAATTCTTTAATCTTAAACTCCAATTGAAAAGAAAGCTCCAACTTCCTAGAATCTATAAAATAATTCTTCTCCATCTCCCACTGGATGGACACTCCAACGGCCGAGATTCTTCAGTAGTCAACTGAGCAGATGCCCCAACACCCAATTAACTACAACTCACCCTAGCACCAGCTTACCACCATCAACGTTTCACAGGCTTTAACCTGTTGGTGACTTCATGCACTAGCCTAACACCACCCTACCACCCTATAGAAGAATAAAAGAAGAATGGACTCCTATACAAGAGAAAATGGTCCACTTTGCAATGATATAGAATGATGTAGAAGAAGAAGACACGCTAGACCATAACCCCAACTATGACACAACCACCTAATGATGATCCTAGACCTCTCGACACTACCTGTTCAACTCTGGGTAGATAGACACTTGCACAACTTTTACAATGACTTTGTGCAATGATACATTTACAATGATTGTATGCAGTGCTTCCCACTAGAAGACTTCATGTGGTGAAATTCTTGCTGTTGTTCTGCACCTTGATTGTTGCTCTTGCCATGCTACCCTTTCTCACTATTCAGAACATTAGATAATGCATTGAGTCTTCTCTTGATGAATATATAATACCTGCAAAAGGTCTTCAAAACATACCTCATCCTGCAGAACATATGTCAGTGCTAAATTAAAAAAACAAATTAGAATAGAAAGAAACTAATGCAATTAAGAGATGAACATGTATATACAAAAGATACTTACCTGTAGCTTACCTCTGTTGCTTCATTTTTCTGCACCTTGCTCTTTGCTACCCTCGAAAGTCTGGTCCTTTGCACCCCTTGACAACACTTGATCTAGTTTTTCTTGCCTTCTAGGAGCACAATATTCAATCTTATGTATCTCTATGATTTTAGATCCCCAACATGTGATCTATAGTCTTGTAGAAGCCCTCTCAGTCTTCTTTCGAATGCCACTATTCTGACCTGATTTGAATTCTTCAAGGCAAAGTTATGCCTAATCTCTCACAATGACCTCATTATGGACTAGTTCAGTAGAGAAAATTTGTATGGTGTACCACATGTCATTGTTTCTTGCCTTGTCTCTGCAATTGATATACAGAAAACTACAGTCTGTGTCCAGTATGCCATTTTTTACAGAATTCCAATCCTCTTCTTTGAGAAATGGTTATGAAAAGTTTCCCAAGGTCACTTCTTTGAGATGAAATTCGTTATCCTGCAAACACCCTAACTTAAACAGATCATATCTCTTACAATATAGTGAACTAAGATCTATGATTCATTCACGATGTTCCTCAGGATTTCAAATTAAATGGGTTTTAGTTTCAGAATCTAAGACTTCACAGAAATGAAGTTACATTGAAAATGTCGCAATCACTACATTTAGAGGATATATGAGATTTCTTTTTATAGAGATGAGAGGGGATTCTATATAGAGAATGCTGGAGGGATTTTAGGAGCTTAAAAAAATATTAATTATTGACTATTCACTGACCAAAACCAAATATGAGTGCTATGCCTTAACCTCATAGGGTTTTAGCCCACTAACTGGGGTTACTGACTTCAAACATGAATATCTCTCAAATCGTGAAGAATTGTTTGGCATGCGATATATCAATGGAAACATCTCAACAAGTAGAATCTATCTAGAATATCCTTGACTCAAAATAAAGTAAGTTGTCAAGTCAAAATTCCCCTGCAAGATCTGGGTAGCCTCTGGTGTTGCTTTGGTTGACATCAATGACAACCTCAGATCATCTTTATATCAACAATGGACTTCCCTATATGTGCTTAGTGTGGATGATATGGCATAAAAAAATACTCTACGGTGATCCTAAACACTTTCAACACTATCCAATTCTGAACAATTTTTATTTTACTTCTGAGGTGAGACATAGGTTGTCTAGTTATATAACATGACTTAGAGATAAAAAAAAATGTATGTTCAAATAGTTTGATTAAGTTCTAATGTCTACAAATGATTGCATGCTATTTAAAACTAACATTTGTCCCATTTATAGCTAACTAAGAATGGGAAATGGTATGTGACCTTCTGATAGGATGGTGTTTAGAACTGATTGACCCTTAAGATGTGAACGATCATACTAGAAACCAAAAGTGAAAAGGTTGAGTAATGACAAACTCCCATTTATATGTGTCGATACTTATTTAAAAGGGAAGATATACAAGGAAACAATAATTTTAGTGTCAAGAAGGGATCATCACTTAGGAGAAAACTTTTGATTGTGTTTGTACCATGTGGTTAGCCCTTGGCTTTATTCAAGGGAATATGGTGACCATTATGACCCTCCTATGATAATCATTTGATTTTCCATTGCCTTAATTTATATATTTTTGCAGGCATGTCCTTTGATCGATACACACCATATTCTACTCTGGGTAGCCCAAATATAGTAACTACTAAATAATATATTGAATGTAACTTTCCCTTATACTAAAATTTTTCTTGCAACTAAAAATAATGTAACTTTGCCATTCTAGGAAATTTATAATAAAACATGTCATTATCACACTTAGCTTCTTAAATATTTTTTTGGAATCTTTCTTTCCATTGTCATTGTATGTTATAGCATTATTTCTTGTTGATTAGGTATTCATTATTAAAAAAGAAGGATAAAGATCACAATCATTGCAATGTAGTACATCTATGTTGGTTAAGACTCCTCTATGCTTATAAACTGGGAATGATTTCTTTCATGTGATGTATAAGAAACACCTACTCTATATCCTTCTTTTGAAAAATTTAATCTTCAATATAGAACCTAAAGGAAGGCCAATTCCATAGTGCTTTGTAGACCAGGGAAAATTTTAAGGATGGAAGTTTATCTTAAAATTTATAAACTTTGACGGATCTTACTAGTATTTAATATGAAAATTGTAAAATGTTTGGTGATATTTTTTATAAATATTTAGATTTATAATGATTTTATATTAGTCTATATAAAATAATTGCGATTTGTAAGGTAAAATATTTTTTTAATATAAATTTTAGGCAAATATTTTTTATAAAAAATGGAAATTGACAAATCTATTTTTGGAAAAAGCATGGAAAAATAGCCCACCTATGAATAGTAGCCCCTAAAATTTTCCTTGTTGTAGACTATCCAACTCAACATTCACCACGTGTACATCATAAAATGGAGTTGTATGTTTCCACGTTTGGTACTAATCTCATAGCATAATATGGATGTGAACCTTTTGGGTGATATAAAAATCTAGTGAACACAATGAAACGAACTCCTAAGCGAAGTAACCACTAGTTAATTTTCAAACTTATGATATAAATATTTTAGCTTCATCTGCTCGATTGCCTCTAAGATCAGGCCAACATGTTCTCCATGTGTCTTTGGATTTATTATCAATATAGATAATTAGTCCAATAAATTACTTGGCTTATAATTCACATCAAGAATGTGAGAGATATGTTCCTGCATGCACACTAGCAGAAAAAAGAGATGCACAATGATTTTGGAAAGCATATTTAATTTGTAAGACAGTTTGTCAAGCCAAATCCACACATTTGCATCTATAAACTAGAAATGCATACTTAATTTGTAAGATAGTTAGTCAAGCCAAATCCATACATCTACATCCATAAAAAAACAAAGTATATTTAATTTGTAAGACAATTATTCAAGCCAAATCCATACATTTGCATCTATAAACCAGCAATGCTTGTCAATGAATTATATGAAGATTTGTATGATTCATTTTATCTCATCCACACTGAAGTAATTTTAGAATTTACATACTTTGCACGAATGCATGAGCCTCAAATATGTTTTTCCATGTCATGGATGAATTTCCATAAACACATGAAGATCAAATATAACCCTTTCTCTCCATTCCAAACTCCTTTTTAAAATAAAGGTCACCATTTCCAAAGATGAGGAGATAAAAGTAGAGGATATATTTGTTTTCTTGATGTTAGCAACCAAGTGATGAGATGTGAACTTTTCCAAATAAGACACAAAAACATATCATTGTGATTGCATAAACATGACATAGGTAACATGAATTTCATTATGGAAACTTTATAGGAACTGGCAGATAACCGCCTTATCATCACTTTGGTCAAAAGGAACACTGAATGTTGCTAGCATTGCAAAACTAATAAACCTCCACCATCAATCTTAACATTATCAAATATGTAAAAGCATAATACAGAGACATCCAACTCCAACAAGAGTTCTGCTACATTTTATTCAGAAGACTAAATCTACAATAGATCATTGCAACATGACATTGTTAAATTCACTTACTCAAACTTGTGGGTTTTTCCTTAAACTACTCTTGCATGTCATGAATAATATCATCATTCGTTTCCATAGATTTTTCTTCCCCACTTTTACAAATTACAATATTTAGTATACTATCTAGATCTAAGATTTAGATGTTTATTTTGTGGAATCAAATTATCATCTTTATCTTGATTTCATTTTTCAAAATACGATCATTCAAGGATCCCACATAGTCATATGGTAAATCTTTTCCATCATCTACCTCGATTATTCCCTATGAAATTTTCCTTTGACATATACAATAACACTTCAAGCTGGGAAAAATGCAGTTGGAGAAAGGATGATCCCAAAATAATTTGAAATATGATGATTGATGAGAACTTCCAAGTAATTTCATAGATGAAAGAGGCATACCTTATTCTTCACCATTATATTATCTGCATCAATATTGAACATGATTATAGAGTATGAAAGCACATAAACTATGTCTGTGCTAATCAAAACCCTTGGGTTGCACTTACAATTGCGCTCCACAATTTGTTTGTGATGCAATCAAATATCTATGCTTCTCCAGGTAATATAAAACCTTGTAAGAAGGAACTTATTGCCTTATTGAATTCCACCCCTTCAAAATTAGATTCAACATATTAGGGAAAATTTTAAGGATGGAAAATTATCTTAAAGTTTAAAAACATTGACGAATCTCACTAGTCCCTAACATGTAAAATATAAAATATTTATTGATGTTTTTCTAAGATTATTAAAATTTATAATGGTTTTCCATATACTCTCTATATAATGTTGGCAATTTTTAAGGTAAAATAATTTGATATTGTAAAATTTGGGTGAATCATTTTTTATAAAAAATTGAAATTGGCAATTTTTTTTTTCAAATCACAAAAAAATAGCCCACCTACAAATATTAGCCCCTAAAATTTTCCATGAAACATATGCATGTATCACCCTTACAAAAAAGTCAATCATCTCCCCTAAAAAGTCACTGATCAATGTTTTTTCCAAACCAAATGCATTTCTTAGAAAAGTAGCTATCTCTTCATGGGAGTCTCCAACTTTCTTTGGATTGACAAGGAATTAAATGCTCTTTGGAAACATCCGAGCAATGGAAAACTCTTTGAAGCAACAAAATGTGAGAATGGGACCTTTGGAAACAACCTGTCACATACCTGGGTCACCTTCAAAACCCCGAGAAACTAGGCCTAGCAAGCGAGGGAGGCAATGAAATGTATAACCCAACATGAGGTTTTCCCCTTCCCATTTCTCCTTCCTACACTCATTACAAGTTACCATCTAGACAATAGAGGTGCACCTGCTCAATACATACCATGTTTCATTCATAAACCAAAAGGTTTTGTCAGTGAAAGTTAGCATTGGAAAGTTCAAGGATAATGAGCACACATTGGAATGATTATGGACTTGGACCCTAATAAATAAATGTATTTCCCTTAAGACATGAGCTACCATATTGGTCTAAGAAATGGAAAATTATTTGAAACAAGGGGATTATTCTAAAAATACCAAAAATCTATCCTATGTAATGACATGTAACTTAGTTGAAGCACAAATGCACAATAAGCCCCTTGGATTTTTCAAAAGCAGCTAAAAAAAGGAAAATCCTTCATAACAAAGGGATTTTCTTACAAATAAAATGAGGCCAAAATGCATAATGTAATTTAACTTAGTTGAGGTACTACATATCAATAGTAGAAGATATAAGCATGGATCATAGGTCCCAAGGGTCATTTGAGAGCTCACACTAAAATTATTGCACGAAGAATAAAAACCTTGAATAAACAAATAAATATTCCACAATCTCCAGGATTGGAACATTAAAGAGAAACACATAAATATAAATCTTACGAGATTTGCACAATACTAATCAATTCATTCACTAGATGACAATTTTTAATATTCTAAAATAAAATTTGTTATCACCAGGGGAACAAAATACCTATGGTGTCATTAAGCATTGGTTTTTCTTGGAACTGGAAGATTTTCCTATGAAATTCGAAAGGTAAGAACCTTATGTATGGCCTGTTATCACTCCAGGAAACTCTCTTAGGTTGTAGCTTGGAGATGCTTGGTAACATATAAATATTCAATATCATCTCTGAACTATTGGAATGGATTGGGGTTTAGATCAAGTTAGATGATTATTTCAACTCTGTTTTCACTCAAGACATGCATGAACACCCTCAACTTGACAAGGCTTTAGACCACTAATGTTCAATAGTTTACAGATTCAATGAATAGGTGGAGAATCTTAACTGTACCAGCAGATACATACATAAACACATATGGATGGTTAGCTATAGAAAGTAAAAGAAGCTGGCAAATCTAATTTATCAATGGAGAGATAAGATGACAGTTATCTAGTGTTAGACATAGAAGAAAACATGAGTAGCCTATTCAATTGCAAGCTTAGAACAGAGGAGAAGATGGAAATTGAAAATGTAATAGCAAAAGAATCTTGTATTACTAGAATGAAGATGAGACACAAAGAGGAACAAAGTATCCACAATCTCCAAAAGTTGAACCCCTATTCCTTCCAACTTTCAGCCATTTATAGGCTTTTGACAATACTCTCGAACTCTATAAGGCTCGAGATTTTTTAATCTATCCCCTCTGTCTTCTAACCACTTAATGCCATAACTTGACAAACCTGATCTCAAAGGGCTCTGTTTCTAACAAACACGGTAATCAAATTCTGGTAATTTCATTGCGCTATCAGGTGGCTCGCTCATGCTAGCAATGTTCCATGATCATTTCTATTGGTTTGGATGCATCGTGTTGTTATTTTTCCCCCTTTTGACCATGCACTCCGTTATTTCAATTCAACTATCTCATTATCAAAAACACTGAGAGAGCCAACAAATTTCCTCCCTGGGTGACTGATGGGAAGTGGGTTACGGGGACACATGGGCCGTTGGATGGCGTGGATCGATGGTTGGGATGTTGGTTGGGCAGCGGAGGATGAACTATGGTGATCATGAATGAGGACCATTAGATCAAGAGGAATGGATGGAGGAGATCAATCATCAGAGGCTTGAAGTTGTGGCGGGAGCGGAATAAGTCTGAGCTATCAGATCTTGGATGGGTAGATCGAACAGCTATCAGGCAGAGGAGGTGCTCAAAGGATAATGTCCCAGAGCAGTTTAATTAGGTGGAAATGGTTTATATCAGGCGGTCATCAGGCAATAAGCAGTAAAGGTTAGAGCTCGCCTTATTCCATTCATCGGGCACCACGTAGCAGTGGAGGAGAGAGAGGAAACTGCCTTATTAGGTTGGTATCCCTCTTGCTTGTTGCCCAAGAGATATGCACAATAGCTGTTAGATCTAGTGGAAATCATCTAACTATGGTGATTGGTCGAGCATATAACGTCAGTTGGATGAAGTTCAAACTGTCAGATCAATGGGAATATTGACAACAGGGGACACGAAGGTATGGGATGACCTCGAGAAATGTGCACTGCACCTCAGGGCTAACACTAACTCCTTCTGGGGATGAAAGCCTCCTTGTGAGGTTTCAAGAATTGCAGACTATTTCCTTTCAAGTAACAACCAAAAAAAACTTATCTCCTAGTGTTCCATTAGGCATGGATTTTATTTTCATAAAAACAAAAACTGAAAAACCTATTACAATATTAAGGCCTTAAGGCCACATATGAAGTAAAGTTTCAAAAACTGCCCATTGACTGGCCCATCAAAAACACCTTCCCCCTCCAAATTGTGAAAGTATTGTTCATTTGAACTTGAGCAATGATAAACAGACCCATCCATAAGGCATCAAATTTATCATGGTTTCCCTTCTTTTCCTTCAATGTATCCCATTTGGGAACCCAATCACGAACCGGAAAACTATCCATTTTTTCCTTTCTATCAAAGGTTTCTTTGATCTTCTTCTGATGAATTATTGACTTGTCAACCAGTTGTTCTCTGATCTGCTATAATTCAACCAAGTTATTCATTCTCCTCACCATGTCATTCTCTTAATCTTATTCTTCTTGCAAGAATTTGGCCAGAGGGAGAATCATCTAGATAGGAAAACCAACATCGACACGGTAAACTAGATTAAATGGACAATTTCCTATGGAATTATTGTTCGTAACTTTGTCAGCCCATAGTGCAAACTTCAACTTGGAATTCTAGCTCTTTTTGTTGTACTACAATAGTTTTTATATTATCCTGACAAGAATTTTGTTAGATGATTCTTTTAGGCCATTGCCTTGAGGATAATATGAGGTAGAATGCACCAATTGAATGCCCATGGATTCACACATGTCCACCAATTATTTTTCCCTGAAAGTTGTTGCATTATCAGTGACTAGTTTGGTTGGGCAACCAAATCTAGTGAAAATATTCTCACTCAAGAACTTTATGACAACCTGATGATTAGCATTTTTAGTGGGTATAGCCTCAATCCATTTGGTGAAATAATCAGTGGCTACCAAGATCCATTTGTGCTAGCCACTAGAATGTGGATTGATCTCACCTATAAAGTCCAAGCCCCACTGCTGGAAGGGATCATTGGCGTGTACTAGCTTCAAGGGCAGAGATTTTAGTTGTTGTGTTCTTGCGAACCTTTGACATTTGTCACAAGACCTCACAAAAGAAAACACATCATAGAATAGAGTAGGCCAATAATACCCATCTCTTAGGATCTTGTGGGCTGTGGTTTTCCAATAATTATGCCCTCCATAGATGCTAGAATGGAACTAGTGTATGACTTCCACAGATTTTCCTTTATCTAGACATATCAAGAGGATCCCTAATGGGTCTCTCCAATAAAGCAGGTTTTTATTAATGCAGAATTTGGTTGATCTGAGCTTAATGGCTTGGGCTTGACTTGAGCCATGCCCTGGAGGGACTTCTAGCTTCTGAAAAAAATGAACTACACTGGAATACCATTCACAGGTGCCTATATTTTCAGCCAAGGACTAATTTTGCTCTTGCTTTTTTGTCACTTCCTTTGTCTGCTCACCACCTGAATTCGAACCCATGAAATTGATGTCTAACAAACTGCAATATCAACCACATGAAAGTACCCCAAGGAGTAGTAAAGGCAGTCTTTTCCTGATCTTCTAGATGTAGAACAATCTGAATGTAACCTGAAAATCCATATAAGAAAGACATGACTCTAGCCCCTAAAACTTTTTACAGCAAGTGTTCCAACTTAGGCAGGGGTAGTTGTCTTTCTTAGAGCATTTGTTCAGATTCTTGAAGTCAACACAAAGCTTGATTTCCCCATTCTTATTTCTCACAGTCAGAAGGTTAGCTATCCACTTTGAATACCTCAGGCAAACTATGATCTTGGCATCCAATAGCTTCTTGATTTCCTTTTCAATCAAAGGAAATAAGAGAGGAATGATAGGTCTTGATTTTTGCTTAAAATGGATGGTGTTCTTCTCCAGTGGAATCTTATGCTGAATGTTGTTCGTGTCATAGGTCCTAAGATCACTGTAATACTAAGAAAAAATATCAGCAAATTGTTTCATCAAGGTGCAATACTTAGAACTTTGGGCAAAAGAAAAGTGAGTGGACGTATTTATGTACTTTGGATGGGCTGGAATCCCTACATTATGTCTATGAACTACAAATGCATTTTAATTTTTGGCAGGCTTGTAAGGTACATCATTATGATCAAACCTCTTCTCTACGGGCACGAATCCTTTGGGTATATGGTTACTAGGTAGCTGAACAATGCTATCCTGACCAATTTCGTTCTTTAGCTTGGACTGGTTGCATTATTCAATGGTTTCATTTTCTTGGTCAATGTGCATTTCAGAAAATTCATCAATGACTTGTAAAAGCCTATTAATTTCATCATCATCATCAAAAACTTTCAAGTATTTGACATTGTCAGGCAGAGATGGTTTATATTTCACCTGAACTTCATAAGTCAATTTAGAAGGAAAAGGAGGAATAAACGTGTTAGTAGACACAACAAGGGAATCAACAAGCGAGTTCCGCATTCTAGGGATGTAAGAAATGCTGAAACAATTAAAAGGACCCTTGAGCTTTCGTACCTCATCTCTTTATGCTTTCAGCCTTGGATGCTTTGCTTGGAAATTTTTATTCACCTACTAAATGATAAGGTCTACATCTCCAAACACCTTTAGACCTTTGATGCCCATTTCTTTAGCAGCCTTTAAGCCCAATATCAAGACTTCATACTCTATTATGTTATTTGTGACCTAAAAAGTTAACATGAAGGATAAATGAATGCATTCTTGTGTGGGGGACACAAGGACTACACCTGCTCCTTAGAGCAAGATACATTATGAACATGTCCCAAATTTGTGGGCCTTCATCCTTTGTGATCTGGCAAACCGGTTTCCTAAGTTGCATGGAGACCAACCGATATTCTTCAATCTGAAGAATACATGCTCCAAAATCAATGTCAACATCATAGATGGGATGATTAGTGGGATTCCTCAATGATGATATAAGCCAACTCAACTTCTTTGCATAATCTCCTACTCTCACCTCCAAAAACTGGGACAATAGCATAAGATAGATCATTTTTCAATGTTTCACCTAATCTCTTGATCCAAACTCTGGAAATCAACATGCCAGACTTAGGGGGTACATCTGCTACCACAATATCCATCATCATGCTCTTCATGGGTAGCTGAGACAAGGTGATGGATAGGTCCTTGATTAATCCCAAACATTTCACTTTTCTAGAGTCAAAAGAAAACAGGTCATGATAAGACTTGGTAATGTCAAGACCCAACTCCTCCATGACAGTCTTGGGCATTAGATTATGTCTGGATCCTATGCCCGAAAGGTAGTTGGAAAGGATTTTGTCATGAATATTAAAAGAGACATAGAATTATGGGGAGTTATCATCATAATTTTCAATCATTGGGGTGAGAACAACAGCTGGTTTGTCGTCTTGCTGATTTACATAATCAGTAGAGGCTTGGATGGCTTTAGGCTCAAGGGCCTTGAATATAGATCTCTTGAAGGACTCATTCTTTACTAGTTCAATTAGAGGTATAGGTATTCTTAGCTTCTGGATTTTTGATTCAAAACTGAAAGGAGAAGGAGACATGTCAAGGCCTCTTACCTTGTGAGCTGGAGCTTTGAGGATGATGGGATGAACTGCCAGTCATTTATGCTTATTAGCTAGCTATATTGCAGAGAAAATAGCTCTATGAGCAGGAGTTTCCTTAGCATTATTCATCTTCGACTTCAGACCATATCTATGTTGATCATCATTTTGCATAACAGCTCCACCATACCACTCTTGGCTGATCTAGTCATTGAATAGTGACTTTTCATAGGCAGCTAAGGTCAAAAAGGAGGCACCGCCTTTGTCTTCTAGACAATGGATCTCATCATCTTCTTCAAATTGTTCTTCTTCCATGACTACATTCTAAAAAGGGGTCTTCACCCCCTAGTCTTCATTGGCACCTTTTCTTCTTTGCAGAATCTGCAACTACCCATTAGCTCTTCTATATGGATTTGGATTTCTAGGAGCAAAGGTATTAGGAACTCTTCCTTTCCCAGGGTGCTGCACTACCTTTAATTTGGAGATTTCAGAGGTTAATGACTCTATCATCTTGGTCATTTTATCTTTCTTGGGATCTGAAGATGATGAAGGTTCGCCCCTCTTTCTCCTTCTATCAACATTCCCCTTGAGCTTCTCTACAGCCATGATGTTTGATTCTACTTCCAAGGGTGAATCCTACATATCAACCAATGTAGAAAATCATCTCTCCTCAGCAATAGATAGAAGTCAGAATAAAAAACATTGGCATAGGTGAGCTTAGCAGAGGTAGTAGTGGGTTTTACTTTAGCTGGTATCTTGTTGTACATGCGGTTAAACCTCTTATTAAAATCATACAACAACTCACCATTTTACCTCTTTAAGTTCCCAAACTTGGTGTGGTAGTAGAGTAGATCTTTCTTATCCCCATAATGCTTTAGGAATGCATCATCTAAAGCCTTGATAACTTCTATAGACCTTGGGGTTAGTTCTCTAAACCATTTTCTAGCCTCTCCATCTAGACTTTGGACAAAGACTCTCATCCATACATCATCTTCACTAATGTCTAGGTTATCAGCATAGTTATAGAATGATTCAAGGTGTTCCTTAGCTGTAACACCTTCAGCCCCAGTGAACTTAGGAATATACTTTTGATATTCTCTAGTAGGCATGGAATTCAAAGGAGTGGGCAGTACTAGAGGTCCATACCTAGAAGCTATGATTCTTTCCTTTTTGGTAGCTGATGCCATAGTTATGGTGGCTATAAATGTACTAGAAGTCTGAATGATAGAGGGTTGAGGAGTGATTGATAGGACTAAAGGAGTATGATGGATAGGAGGAGAGGCTTCCTTTGGGCTTACAACGAAAGAAGAACCTAAAGAATAAAGAGCTCTATGAATCTTTGAGATTTTTTCTTCAGTGCTAGTATTAGATGCTATACTCTCAACATGTATTTGTTCTATTACAAGATTTTCTTAAAGAGATATAGAATATTGTTTAGAGCTACCTAAACCTGATGCTCCTTTCTACAACGCCTTTATTTCTTTGATGATATTTTCAAGGTCAAGTACTGGGTCAGCTCATGGCTTCTGAGGATTTTTCTTAGTATGCCTCACAAACCAAGCCAGAACTATTGAGCAGAGTCGCCAAGAGGTTCATCCTCTAGTAGAGTCACCAGATAGATGATTACAACCCAAATAGTGTCCAGGCTTTGTCTATCATCAAAGCTGGATCTGTGTCATCCCTCAGGGAAGCTGAGCTTCAGTTTCTGCTCCCTGGCAACAATGCCAATTATGTTATCATTCCAGGAAACTCTCCTAGGTTGTAGCTCAGAAATGCCTAGTAACATATAAATATTCAATATCATTCTCTAAACTATTGGAATGGATTGGGGTTTGGATCAAGTCAGATGATTGTTTCAACTCTGTTTTCACTCAAGACATCCATGAACACCCTCAACTTGACAAGGCTTTAGATCACTAATTTTCAATAGTTTACAAATTCAATGAATAAGTGGATAATCTTGACTATACCAGTAGATACATACATAAACAAATATTAATGGCTAGCTACAGAAAGTAAATGAAACTTGCAAATCTAATTTATCAATGTAGAGATAAGATGATAGTTATCTGGCATTAGACACAAAAGAAAACATGAATAACCTATTCAAGTGCAAGCTTAGAACAAAGGAGAAGATCGCAATTAAACGTGTAATAGCAAAAGAAGATTGTACTACTAGAATGACGATGAGACACTGAGGGGAACAGAGTATCCACAGTCTCCAAAAGTTGAACCCGTATTCCTTCCAACTTTTAGCCATTTATAGGTTTTTTATAATACTCTCGAACTCTCTGAATCTTGAGATGTCTTAATCTTTCCCATTTTCCTTCTAACTACTTGATGCCATAATTAGAAAATACTGAGCTCAGAGGGCTCTGTTTCTAAAAACATGGTAATCAAATTCTGGTAACTTCACCATGCTTTCAGGTGGCTTGCTCATGCTAGTGATGTTCGATGATCATTTATGTTGGTTTGGCTACATCATGTTGTTGTCCTTTCCCCTTTTGGCCATGCATTCCATTATTTCAGTTCAACTATTTGACTATCAAAAACACTGACAGAGCCAATAAATTTCCTCCCCAGGTGACTGATGGGAAGTGGGGTACGGGGGCACATGGGCTGTTGGATGGCATGGATAAATGGTTGGGATGTTGGTTGGGTGGTGGAGGATGAACTGTGGTGATCCTAAACGAGGGCCATTAGATTGGGAGGAATGGATGGAGGAGATCAATCGCCGAAGGCTTGAAGTCGTGGTGGGAGCTGAATAAGTCTGAGCCATCAGATCTTGGATGGGTTGATTGAATGGCTATTGGGTAGAGGAGGTGCTCGAAGGATAATGCCTGGGAGCAGCTTACTTAGGTAGAAATGGTTTATATCAGGCAGTCATTGAGTGATAAGCGGTAAAGGTTGAAGCTCGCCTAATTCCATTCATCAGGCACCATGTAGCAGTGGAAGAGAGAGAAAAAAAACTGCCTTATCAGGCAGGTATCCGCCTCGCTTGTTTCCCAAGCGATATGTGCAATAGCCATTAGATCTGGTGGAAATGATCTAATGGTGGTGATTGGTCGAGCATATAGTGTCGGTCGGATGAAGTACGGATCGTCAGATCAGTGGGAAGATTGATGGAAAGGGACACGAAGGTATGGGATGATCTCGAGAAATGTGCAAAGGTTGCATATGGATGGAAAGGTAAGGTTTTTGGGGATTTTGTTCATTTGTGCATGTTTTCTTATGCTTTGAAACATAATAATACATAGGGGGAAAAAACGGATTAATTCACGTAGGGCCAAGGCGAAAGTGGGTTTTGTTATGATGTGAGGTTTGGGTTAGGACATGAGTGAACATGAATGGGTGTGCATGAGTGGGAGAAGTGAGGTGATGGACCGTATGGGAACCTCTCCATGATAGCAGAATAGACCATTTCCCTCCTTTGGTCTTCAAAATAGCAGTAGTGCACCTCAGGGCTAACATGGCTCATCGTAATCCAAGAAAGATGTTTTGGTGAATATGAATCTCCGCAAAATAAAACAAGACCGAAATATTCTCTAGCATGGCTTGGTTTATAATAGCCCCAGAAAATCCAAATATAAGGCAACCTGAGCTTCGTCATTGACAGATTTTGAGAGGCTTCAAATAAAAATATAGCCATGGCCCCCGAATAATCCAAAGATATTGATCTTTTCCATTGAATAATTTTGATAGTTCGAAGAAACAAATGTGAGGGCGATGATAGAGCATTATCATTTAGCCCAAAAAAAGACCTTCTCGCAACCAAAAAACTACTTTATTGTTCCACCAAAAAAAAACCATTTATCATTTCGTCGAAAACAACATTTATGTCACCAAGTCAACAAATAAATATTTATCATTCCACCAAAAACAACCTTTATGTTGCTAGAAAAAAAATAGATAAATAAATATTAATTAAAATAAATAAGTAAAAAATTGAGAGTGATTTTTTCTTGTCTCAAATTAATGTCTTAAAACACCCTATTGTGTAATAGTAATATATTTCCTCGAAACCCTATGGTGAGTAGCTCAAGACTTGAACAAGCCTCCACCGGAACACCATCTCTACGAAATTTGTGAACTCCAGGCTTATCTAGGATAAGGTCCAAGCCTGTTCTATGATGAAGTCCAAGCCCATTCTAAGGGTGAAGTTCAAGCCTTTTCTGTGATAATACCCAAGCCCATTTAGAGTTAAAATTAGATTGTATTATGTGGTGAAGACCAAGATTTTAGGGATAGTAAAGAAGGCCTAAATTTGGCCCTAGTATAAACATAAGTCAAGATTTTGATAGAGTTCTTTGTGGATAGTTGAAAGAAAAATTGTGGACATATTTTGGAGGGTTGACTTGGTAACTGTTGGACAATTGTTTATCTCACATTAGGAGAGAGAATAAATTTATGTGTGTATTTCATGTTATATATTTGCATGCAACATTCTATTAAATGTTTCAACATGTTTCTTTGACACCCATAAATGTAGATTTCTTATCATTCTCTTAGGAAGGGTATAATGTCGTATATCCTTATAAGTATAGAGATCTTCATTGGAATGTGTCGAATGGAACAATATTAAAATTTCTAGAAGTCCTTTTGTTCCATTTTCTACTTTGTATAGGTCCTTTCTCCCAAGCCAGTTGGACTCATTAACATTGTAGAAGTTCCAAAATTTAGTCATACCATATTTGAATAGCATTTTCCACAAATTATTGATGCCAATATTATCACTTATTGATCCATGGATTTCTTCACCTAGTATTATAGAAATGTACTGATCTCACCATTATTGAAAGTGAAATTTGAAATCACTTTTTTTCATTTTTTTCATGCAAATTTCACTAGATTCTAAGAGAGACCTATAAAAGGATTAAAAGGATGAGAAAAAGATGTATTCATGTTTGAAATATGAAATTATGTTCATGACATTAGTTTTTTAGTTAACTTTGATTCCATCTTGCTTCAAATGGGTTCACATGACAACCCAACAAATGGAAAAGGCTCATTCTAGTTAAGGTGATCAACCCCACCCTTGATAACTAGAATTATCTCTCCGTGTTGAAAAACACTAAGAAAAAAATGAACCTCACTAGGAAAAGAACTAATTCTCATGAGCTTCAAAGTGAAACCGAGTGGTGGTCTACTCCTAAGACTCTTTGGGATGATAAAATCTATCAGATTTGAGATACTAACAAGGTGGAAGATGAAAAAAACTTCCTTTTAGAATACCTTATTCTTACTAACATCCACTCTCAATTCTCTAATATCTTCCACACTTCCAATCTTATTGACTTATTAAGCCAGCCCAACTATAACGATCTTTGAGTGCTTATTTCTCTTCTTTTTTATCACAGAAACAAGATTTTGAAGAATCATAATTAGATTCTTTTTCTTTTCTTACGGTTCGATAACGACATTGGTGATAGTGGATGTTAATAATAATAATAATAATCATCATCATCATGGTCTTGACCGATAAAAAAATGAAATGTAATTGTCCCATTTGATAAGAAGCATTGACCACTCTAAGGTTAATTCTAGCTAAGGGAATTGTATGGACTTGATCCGTATTTTTTATTTTTAAATTTAATTGTCCCATTTGAGAAGAATCCTTGACCACTCTACCTTAGAACTACTTCTCATCAAGGTGTCATTTTCTCTAAGGGAATTTCTAGCTTGTTGAAATTTGCATTGCTTCCTAGGTTATTGAAACTTGCATTGCTTCAACAAAAAATTATTAGTATTTTTGCAATGTAACCTAGATATTTTTACTTAATCATCCTCCTTATCAAATTAATTCATCTATCTGAGTTGAAAGTTAGCTAATGAACAATGTAACACATGCAATTCCAAATTGTACATGTGTCCCATTTCCAAAGATTATGAAGTCAATTGGAGCTAATGAGGAAAATCACATGGAAGTTATGATATTTTGGAATATGACCAAGGAGATACTATGTATGGATGAAAAACATGACTCAGTTTGATCATTGAGAAATAATTGGATCCAACATGGATTGTGACTATCTTGAAATTTGACACATAAACATTATTTTGAATGCTCACTTCAACTTCAGAAGATTTGTAGAAGCATTTATGTGTACTTGTATTGTATCAAGATTTTGAGCCAAATCTTGCTATAGTTCACATTCATTGCCCTATTTTTCTTACTTACTTTGTTTCTCTAATATAATAGAATTCTTTTATGTTATTATCAATTTTGGTTAATTGCAATAACATTTTAATAAATAAGACCAACAAACTTGGATCTCTAATCTTCTCATCTTTCAGATGCTTCACAATGGTAGAGTTTATTATAAATTTAATTTAGTGGCCTTGGCCATCATATTCCATCCATTGAAATTATGGACATTGGATTATAGAGTAAGTTTTCTTCCTACTTTGTGGACCTCTTATGATACTATGAGATTGTATCATAAGAATATCTCAAAACCTGAAATTGGAGAGTGTAAGATACTAGGCCTAGTTGGATAAAATGACGATAATCCAAATAGAAATTATAAGTGCATTTAAATATAATATTCTAGGATAAATGACTCTTCACCATAGCCTGATGGTTAAATCTTATCTTCATTCTTATTAATTAACTCATATTTTGTCTAGTTGCAAGAAAGAGTACAATTATGGTTTCATCTTATCTTTATTATTCTTAACTAACTCATGTCTTGTCTGTTAATTTTTGCAATCGTGGTAAAATTCAACCTTGGATAGCTCAAATGACCAAGATAATGATTGCATTAGATTTCTCTTTTCAGGAGAGCCAAAATCAACCCAAATATCACCCAATTTGGTTAACAAGAAGTTGAGTTATGAACTATTTTATTCATAGATGTATTATGGAATGGGTCGGCCCTACTCACATGAGTCATTTTTTGGGTCAGCCTTAACCCCAAGTGAACCCTCTAGAAATACTATAAATAGAATATACCTCAAGATCATTTGGACACATCTTCTCTTCTCTTTTTCTTTGTTTGCATAGGTTTCACCAAAGGAGTTTGCTCAAGGGTCTGAAATCACAAGTAAAAGGTTAACTCTAGCCCAGGGTCTTCTCGATCTCGGTCATTGACTCAGAAAAGGAAGTTCTGGTCCCTGGTAACCGGAACATAAACCTATGAAAGAGACTATAGATCCTCAATCGCTAGCATAGAGACTTGTGGGATAAAATATGGCTTCAGAGATAGATATGGAGGTTTCAAATGTCGACCGCTCGCACAGAGTGGTTCTGAGAGTGACTAGGACATCTTGGCCGCTCACACAACATCATAAGGGAGAAACTCTAGGTTTTAGCTATATTATGCCACAAGTTCATGCATAAAAATTTCCTAAGAGTGACCTTGCATTTATAGTCCCTCACATATAGTGACCGAGAGAGCAACCAAGGAGTTTCGGGCACATAGAGATAGTCGTGATGAGGGAGACAAGCATTCAGATCTAGGATTTGACAACTTGGATTTAGTTGACTTCAGTGATCTAGTAGATATGGGTTTCTCTCTATTATTATACACATATGTAGATATATATATCTAATTTGTAGTATCTGCTGCAAACATATGTATTCGGCTCATGGGCAATAGCAACAATTCTCAACAATGTTCAACAAAGTGACAACAATATATAGTAGTTGATGTCAATTTTTGACAACACATTATATCCATCAGTACGAGGGTTTTGATTCCTAGAATTATTATATTTGTTTCATAGATATCATTATTATTTTGCAACATAGATTAAGTTATTGATCATTGTACTATATTTTGCTGCATCTTTTGATGACGATCTATGAAGAAGAAGATTTGCAAGGGTTTTCCCCATTATCGGTTTTTCCCTAGTCTTGGACCAATCCTAGTGTCTCTATGTGTTTACATGCTTTCTTCTATTGTTCCTTTTATGTTGCACTGCATTAATGATAATGGTGATGTTGTTTCTTTCTATGTAATTGCATAAGATGATGTAAAATGGTATAGATCTGAATAATGTAATGGTGATATGGGGTTAATTGTCACATAGGAAAATGACCTCCTCATCAGCTCAGAGGAGAAGAGAAGGATGACTAAAGGACTCACCAAATTCATAGGCCCATTTGTCAAACTAACATTGTCTAGGAACTAGAAACCTACTTTATAAAGCTTCCTAGCAATGCATAAGGTGCGTTAGTGCCTAGGGTAACTTTGTTTGTTACCTCGGGAAGGGTGTTAGTCAACCTAAATGAGTTTCCATGGGTCAAAGGAACAATTTGACCAAGAAATATCCTGATATTCACTCCTATGTCAGCTCATAAAAGTAGGGAAACATCAAGATTCAACCTATTTGGAGGAATTACTATTCCTAACGGAGTCTACAAATAGGAAAGAGCACAAAAGCATGGAAACATCTCTACCTTTTCCCAAAGTAACTTATGAGGGATTTTTCAAGGCTTGTCCTCTTATTGTATATATGTGAGACTAGGGCCATTGTGAAAGAGGTCGAAACATTTGAAAGGATTGCCTATTTGACTGTCGAGACTAGTCTTTGAATAAGTCTTTGCAAGAGGTTAAGAAGGCAGAGAGAGAGAGAGGAGTTGGAGGAGTAAGGGAAGCTTGATACAATCGATGGTTGTAATCACGCTTTTCTACATTAAAATAGAACTGCAATTGTGTTTTCCACTCTTCGACATTTATAGTGTAATTTGTTTACATATTTATGCAATTTCATTATTATAAGTGGCTTAGATACATGTAATTAGATATCTTTATATGTTAATGCATTGACTGTCAAAGTTATATGTTGTGATATTACAACTTGTATTATCTGTGTGCAGGTTATGATCTGGAGCTAGCTAAGGGATCTTCCACTCTACTACTTTGAGCTCTCCAGTGACACCACATGGAGACTTGAGGTAATAAGTCCTTCTTCCTGCTTTGATTATCATTTGTTTAACATAGATATGCATGCATCTCTATGCCAGTTGTATCAAATCTGATAGTCTGCCAAGGATCCTAGGAAGATCCTTGAGGGATTCTACATCACAAAACACCCATGCATTAATCCTGGCGACTTCGCTGGGGACTACACTTAGTTCCCGATTTTCTCCCATAAAGTTCCTAGATCTCTCTTTCTTCCAGGCCTTCCTGTACTTCTTGATCCCCTTTCCGACCAATAAGAACTATACATCACTCTTCCCTCAGTGCTTAGCCCTAGATCTTATTCCTACAACCTTCTTTTTGAGCATTTTTCCACACTAATGTTGTCTTCTAGTGATAACAGTGCTTTATAAATAATTGTGGCCTCACGGATAGTGAATTAGTGTAGCGACTAACTCTCTGTACCCTTTATTACAATGCATTAACCAACCATTTCTTGATAAACAAACTGCTCTGTGATCTCATGGGTTGGGTTATCTGCTTGTAAACTGATCAGGGATCTGTAGCTGTGGATGTTTGATTGATATCTGTCTCCTGAACAATTTTTTTTAAGGAAATAGATTTACTTCTTAAAGTTTTTTTCATAAAAGAGAAAATACAAAATCTTTACTATTTTCTACCTAAGTTGGTTAGATCTGTATTTATTTGGTTTGAAAAGTTGCTAGTGAGCATTGTAGTTCTATTAGTTGTGGCTTGTGTTTTACTGAATTGGATGCATGGTATATATATTGATGTATAAATGGCTCTTCCTTTGTAGAAGAAACTTATTCATCGAAAGTGAAATTTAAAAGCAGTTTTTTTACATGATTTGAGTGAGAGTCCCACATAAATTCATACGTCAACACCCCCACTGAAGACTTTAACAAAGTACATTTAAAATTTACCTAATAAAATCAATAAGCAACTCCTTTTTGAGTGAACACATATTAGTTTAGGCTAGGATCTTGGGTTAGGCAGTTGTTAGTTAATTGCCCAAGATCATACAGTGAAACTAGTGTCATTAACAAGGGAAATCCTTCTACACTCATAATATCTAGGACCACTCCAGTAAAAGTGGAGATAAATACGAGACAACATCAGACTATAAATGAAGGTAGCCTACCTTCGCTTACATCTCCTTGGGTATTCTATGTATCAAGGATCCCTTTATGGATATCAGAGCTAAGTCAAGGAATCATGTATCCTACCCACACAACATACTATCTGGGACTATGTCCCCCTCATTAGTGTCTGTGGTTTGAGGTAACCATAGTGGACATACTTTTAGGGATGAACACTAGGTGACTGGGGCAGGCTACCCTGGTACCTAACACAGACGAACCTACTGTGTCTTCAGTTTTTAGGAGGGTGCTTGTCCTCACGAGATTACTTGGCCCCTTAATTTGAGCTTCAGGCAAAGCTCAAGAGTAATCGTAACTGTACATTTGGCCAACTCTCTCTTTTATCCATTGCGATACTAGGTTTCATCTATAGAAAATGGTGGTTATCAGATAGGGTCATACCATGTGCTTGTTGATTGATTTCTTTAGTGTATTTCTTATTTTTTAGGTGCCAAATTGTTATCACTAAGACTTTAATAAATATCACTGTAAAATCTATTGATAAAATTTATCGGTCACCATGGCTACATCCGGCCCTTGTCATCAATATAGATAGTTGTTAGGTCTTCCCCCACTCATTGTCGAGGATCCACCGAGCCCCAGTGAAATAGATTACCTGTCTTCGGGAAATCAGTCTCAAATATCTAACACTGAATCAGTTTGGACATCCCACGATTCAATCTTACCAGAAAATTTCTTTACTGAAGGTTTCATTCCTCCATACAATCCTCTGATCATGTATCCGTTGGGACCACTCTTTACTCCAGTTTCATTTGTACCTCCTATGAATTCTGCTGGACCTACACCTACCATCCCATTGATGACTAACGGGTCATGGGCTTTTTTGGACACTTTTAACCCACCACCATCTCCCCAATCGACAGTCAGTACCACAGCTCTAATGGAAAACCCTACTATCCCTCCTATCCCAGGTTCAAACCCTATCATGAAACTTGATGTGAGTGGAACCCAGTACATACCGGTTTCCACCCCTTTTGTGTCAGCTCCCAGACCTTTGACAAGTGCTACATATAGTGCTCCTTATAATGCTACATATAGCATGGTTAGCATGGGCCCCTTCAACAACCACTTTGGTTGGAATTCATTTCTTATTTCCAACCTGCAAAGTGAGATGCTTGGGGGAACTATTCCCAATATGCACATACTGGCCAGGACAAGACGGAAAGTCATTGACTGACATGAATCCTCTTTCTGTTAGTGAAGGACTTGTAGTTATTTACATAATGAGTGGGATCCCTCAATAACGTCCTACTCAATCCATATGGGCATTATACTCTCAACCTCAAATGAGTTAAGGGGGCACCACTTATCCTGGGGGCACTTACATCCCATGGTTTAATAATCCCTATGGACAACCACACCATTCAAATTTACCCCATGGAAATTACTATTCCTCACATTCTATGAATAATATTTGGAACAACATGATGGGAGTACCGCAAGGATCCTCAAGTCATGTATCATCACCTTAGTCTGATTTAGGGGCATCAAACACCTTGTCTTTTTTGGAAATGCTTGATATTCCTGACTTGAACAAACTCACCAATGACCCCATCTAGCACAACTTAGTTTGGCCTCCAATCCCACACAAAATTCCTATAGTCATCCTGAAGTTTGAAGGGAAACAAGGGGAGGATCCGAGTACACCCATCACCACCTATCATTTATGATGCATTTCTAACTCCATGGTGGATGATAGTATCCAGCTACAGCTCTTTCCCTCCACCCTCTCGAAATGTAGCCAGGTGGTACATTCAGTTACCATGCACGTCAGTCAATACCTTTGGCGCTTTAGCAATGGAATTCTTAAAGCACTTTCAACTACCCATCCACTATGAAACTGTGACGGAACTCCTTACATCAGGACACCGCCACCCACATCCATGAATGGAGATGTAGGTAGAGGCTAGTTAAAGCTCCCATCCTAAACTATCTATTAGTGGATTGGTTTTGAAAATATCTTCTCCCTCAACTCGCTAAAGATGTTGCCTTAGGTGGTGTAGTCACGGAAGACCAATTCATTCATTATGCCCAACACTTATATTTGATTTATTCACAGTCTGGCACATTATATGACATCTTTTCCAATGCCCCTATAAAATCCAATGCTCCTCCTACTCAGCAACTTAGTGCACACACCAGTAGTATTATTGGCGCTACCTCCAGGGCTGTTGTAAAACAACTTAGTGGTCACATTTCCCAATTATCAGATGACCCCACTACACAATGGACTTCTCTTCCTACCGCTGCAATAAGCTCTCTACAATATACACAAAAACCCAATGGTAAGAACAAGAAGAATAAGAAAAAGACGCTCCTTCTGAAGAGAAGTCAACCAAGTAGTATAACCCAAAGCAGAAAGTTGTTGTGCCTCCTAACAATGGAAAGGACAAACCTGCCAAATTCCCTTGTAAAATTTGTTTGGAAGACCATATGACACATCCTTGTATTCATCTCCATGAATGCACATATTTCCTTGCTCAAAGTGACACTTGTCGGACCCCTGCGGTCCTAAACAACCCTTTCCCTACTCAACAGCAACAACACCTTATTGAAAACCAACCCCAACCCTCACAAGCAGGCAACAGTGGTTCATGTCATCCTTTAGCTAGTGAAGGAGCATCTACCATTTACACCTTTAAAATGGTAGATCTTCAAACAAGAGCCAAAACTTATGGAGCTCCATTCGTTAATGCTAAGAAAGCCTCCTCGAGTCAAAACCCATCATCGCCTAATGATATTCATATCGAAAGGTCGGTTGTTGATCTTGTGATTTGCCCCACAGAAGGGGAACCTAGTCACACAATGCATAATACAACTGCACGTGCTGCCCAGAACTATAGTATTGTAGAATATTTGGCACAAGCACTGTCAGTTATTTCAACACTCGAAGTATTGTAAACTTGTCCATCACAAAGGAAAGCTCTTCTTTTAGCAATTGGTGGGGTCAACCCTCAGGATTCCATGCTTGAAATTTTCAACATGGACAAATGTAAACCTCCCCTTTCACACTAGCTTACATTTCAGGTGCAAATATTTCTGGAAGGGTGAGGCCTACACAGAACTATCATTGATAAAGGTGCCTCAACTTACATAATGTTGGCTTCATGTTGGCTCACTTGGGTTCTCCGATCCTATCCCCACCATCGAATTCCCTTAAAGATTTCATTGACCACGCTTTCATCCCAAAATGTTACCTAGCAAGCTACCCCATCACTTTGAGTGGGAAAATGGTAATGGTGGATATTGAAGTCATCAATCAAAAACTCAACTATAATCTACTGTTGGGTTGTAGTTGGACTTACACCATGACTGCCATTTTGTCTACTATTTTTCACATCATCCTATTTCCATTGGATGGAAGGATAGTCATAGTGGACCAGCTGTCCGTTTTCACCCCAGATTACTCCCCGTTACTTAGTGGCTATGTACCCTTAGTGGGTGTTGTACTTGACTCTTACATCAATATCGATATCATTTTATTGAAGTGTTCTTCCCTGATGGGTTGTTTTCCTCTCCTACTGCTAGTAGTTCCACAATTAGTCTCTATGTTCTCATCTATTCCTCACGAAACGATCAATGCTTGGATCCTCTCGGACCCTTTAGACATTGACTCTTATGGAGAAAAGTGCCATTGTCATGAGCTAAATTGGCCTACCAAGCCATTCAATCTACATCCGGATCTTCGGTCACTTTGGTCATGACCAATGGTACTGCCTCTGCTCCCATAAATTCTCCTTCTCATGATCTCCTCAATCAATTCCTATCTTGAGATGAAGCTATTCGAGATATCATGTGTTTATAACAGTGCCCTTGGGAGGAATCTCACCATTGTGTTTCGATGTATGATCTAGACATGATGCCCATTCAAATCATATCTTATGATGCACCTGAAATCGTTCCCTCACCTTGTACGACTATCCAAACTTTGGATTCAGAAGGGAACATGGGCAATCTTTCAAATACATTTCTCTCTCATGTTTCTATCAAGGCAACCATCGTGGAAAACATCTAGGTTGGAGTTGATTACACTCTTGAGGAAATTGCAAGCTTCACTTGCCATTTTAAGGAATTCCATGATGTATTTGCCTAGTCTTACAAGGAAATGCCCAACATAGATCCATCTATTATCGAGCATGAGATCAAGGTATATTACAATGCCAAGATTGTCTGCCAAAGGCTTCGACCAGTCCACCACCGTAAAACTACATCCATCAAAACTAAGGTGGAAAAATTGTTATGTGCTAGTTTCCTCTACCCCATTCTCTTAATGGAATGGTTTTCCAATATGGTTCCTATCGATATGAAATAGGCTACCATCTGAGTTTGTGTCGACTATCGAGACTTGAACGCTGTGTGTCCAAAGGATAGTTATTCGACACCATTCATCGACCACATAATCAATGACTGCGCTGGTTGTGAATCCTTCTAATTCATGAATGGTTTCTCAGGTTTTAACCAAATCACCATAAAACCGACAAACCAGCACAAAACCGACTTAATTTGCTCTTGGGGAATCTTTGTGTATCAAAAAATTCAATTAGATTTAAAGAATGCTACAACAACATTTCAATGGGCCATGGACTATACATTCCATGATATCAAACATATGATTCAGGCTTACTTGGATGACCTCCCAGCCCATTTCAAAAAGCGAGCTCAACACCTAGATCATTTACGAGTAATTTTTCTTAGGTGCAAGTTCTATAACATACGTCTAAATCTGCATAAATTCATTTTATTTGTCATGTCTAGATGGCTACATCATTTCATTGTCTCCAAGTACAAGATTAGGGTTGATCGCGATAAGGTAAAGGAAATTAATCAATTTCGTAAACCGCAATCCATTTTGCAGCTCCAACTTTTGCAAGGGAAAGCAAACTTTTTGCAACGGTTCATTATAAATTCTGCCAAGTTGACAAAAGGATTTATGCGCCTACTCAAGAAGGTAGTACCATACTTGTGGGATGATCAAGCTGAACTATCATTTAATGCATTGAAGAAGGCACTTATATCAGTCCCACTTCTTATTGCTGCCAACTATGGGCGCGACTTTCTCCTCTACCTCGTAGCCTCGCCATCCTCCCTTAGAATGATGTGATCTATTATCTATTGAAAGGCCTGGCTGGGCCTGAACTTAGATATTCACATGTGCAAAAGATTTCCTTGGTAGTTGTCTTTGCTGTCAATCGATTCCAACACTATATACTGTTGCGATAGACTACCATCATCGCTTTGGAGAATCCGATGAGGCACATTTTGTCTTGTCAAGTCATTGGAGGAAAGTATTCCAAATGGATAGTTATTCTCCAACAATTTGATTAGTTTTTCACCACTGCCAAGGCAAAAAAATCCTTAGTCTTTACCAAAAAATTTTCGGATCTTATCATTGTCGAACCCAAAGAGATAGCCCATGATCCTCTTCTGGATGAAGTTGTCTATTTGATAGAATCTACTGACCCTTAGTATGGTGACATTCTTTTCTACCTCCAAGTGCAATGTTTACACCCTAAACTATTGTCAGCTAACCGTCGTCACATTTGCCAACAAGCGCGACACTATTTAGTGCTAAAATATACTTTATATTGTCATGGCACTGATACAGTTCTTCGATGTTGCCTCACTCATGAAGAGGCAAAGCATGCTTTAAATGACTACCATGTTGGGGCATGTGGCAGTCATCTTTTTGGCATGTCTACAGCTCAAAAAATTTTACACGCAGGCTACTACGGGCCAACCTTGTTCAAATATTTTATCAAGCCTATCTAGCAATGCCACCCTTGTCAAGTGTTTACAAAGAAAATGCACACTCCTTTGGCCCTACTGCACTCTGTCATCTCCATAAGCCCTTTTTCAAAATTGGGTGTTGACTTGATCACATGCAACCCCACTTACTTTACCGGACACAACTACATTATTGTAGCGGTGGACTATTTCATGTAATGGGCTGAAGCCCTTCCCACTTTCCGCGCCAATGCAAAAACCATAGCACTATTCCTATTTAATCAGGTTATCTGTCACTTCGGTGTGCCCCACACAATCATTATAGACCATGGGTCTCATTTTTAGAATCACATGATGTCTGTCTTAACATCGTTGCTCGGTTTTTCCAGGACCAATCATCCTCCTACTACCCCCAAGGTAATGGCCAAGTAGAAGCCAGTAATGATATCTTAAAGACTGTGATCCACAAGTTAGTAGGGAACCACAAAAGCCATTGGCATGGAATGTTATATTGTTATGAAATCAGCTCACAAAAAGATAGAAAAGATAGATCAACGCCTTAGAAATAAGCCTCTTCGAGGGGGAAACCTCCTTTACATTACACAAATGAAAAATTCTTGGATGATATAAATGACAAGACCTCCTTTCTATATATAGGATTCGAAGGGATCATAATATAATCAGAGCTGACATAACAATAATAATTTAAGTGCACAACAATAACAATAGTGGGCTTATATGGGGCATCATAATAACAATATGGGGACTACATGGACACAAAAATATAATAAAGGGGTTGCACTAATAACAATAAGGGGTTATACTGGTAGTATAGGGACCTAACATATATCCTGTGTTGTGGGCATATTGAACTTTAGTAAAAATAGCTACAGGCTTTACACCTTTTCAACTAGCTTATTGCCTTGAAGTAGTTTTACCTATCGAGTGTCAAATTCCTTCCTTACAAATCGTTGTTGAAATCTTGCTCAACACCATTGCCAAAGAAGAGTGCCTACTATACCTCAATCAACTGGATGAAACCCGTTGACATGTCAAATTAGAACTCGAAGCCCACAAGCATCAGGTCAAAGCCTAGTACGACAAAATGGTCAAGCCTCGTTCTTACCAAGAGGGAGATCTTGTTTTACTCTATGATAAAAAACATGACCTCTTGGGGGCAAGAACACTTCAACCATTATGGCTCTGCCCATATGTCGTCGCGAAGGCCCTCTCAAAAGGGGCATATGAACTTCAGGATTGGGATGGCATCTCGCTCGCTAAGCCCCGAAATGGGATATATCTAAAAAGGTATTATGCCTAGTACTGCACTAGGCATATGCTTTGTAATTTTATGTATTTATAAGTTTTTCTTCTTTTTTATGTCACTGGATAGTTTTTGGTATTTTTTGAAGTAGTTGTCTCATACATATTTCTTGTTGTGCACATGTCTTCATTATCCTTAGCATTCGTAGGATATGCAGATGGTGTCAGTCATCACACTCGGCACATTGCATCAATTGATTGGATCATTTACACACCTAATTTAGAACTGCTTTGTTCTGGGGGAGTCTTTCTTCATACTTCCACCAACAATATTTCTGAGTATATGTCTATAATTTCACTTCTGACTATAGCGTCATCTCAGGACGTCTCCAATCTAGTGGTCTGGTTGGACTCTCAGCTTGTCGTTATGAAATTGACAAATCATTATCACATTCATAATCCAATCTTGTTATGTCACTATTTAAGCGTACAACTCTTGGAATGTCAATTTGGGTTTATTACATATGAACACATTCCTCAAGAATTTAATACAGTCGTTGATTCATTGGCAAACTATGTATTAGATTGGCATTTTACGCAGTTAAAAATTTACAAATAACACTTAAAAAGAATTTACATCATTAAATACCAAATATATATATATATATATATAATATATATATATAATATATATATAATATATAAATATATATATATATATATATATATATATATATATAATATATCGAATCCAGTATTTTACATCAGAAAATTTCCCAAAACTTGGGTGTTTCTAAGGAGAAAATGGCTATTATGCCTAGCTATAAACACCCGCTGGCTATACCATGAACCTATTAACAGAGCCTACTACTCATGAAAAGATAATATAGCTCTAGATATCATCCAAAGAGGAAGCAGAAACCACTCAGGAACACCTACTGTGTGTCGCTTCATGTGAGCGGGAATATCCCTCATAGGAAGGGGGGCAACACCCATACTCAAACCTTCGAGGTTCCTCAAAACCTCACGAAGACTCTGAGAATCACCCCCACCTTCAAATCATTGACCACCTCACCTCACTCGACAAGGATCACCTATAGGTCGCTCCTGTTCCACATCCGTGTCAAGAAAAAAGCTTCATGTTAGTACTTGTTCACTTGTAAAATCAACAAAATCATTACATAAACATTCAAAATCTTAAAAATACTTTAAGTACTCTCAAAAACCTTCTTACCTTGAGGCCCCTAGTTTATACTAGGTGGCAAGATCAAGTCAGCATCACTTGTAAAGTCCATGCCCTCATAGGCATAGTCATCTATCATCATGATCTAGTGCGAGGATTGAGAGATGCCCATCATCTCTGCCTAGGCTCTTTCAGACCAAGTGGATCTAAATGCATCCATGGTCACATAATTGGAACCCTCTCAAGTATAAAGGATATAATGAGAGTACCGTACTGAAAACTCTGTTGGGTCAGGGTCTTACATGCATTCAACTCCACCTTCAATTGACGAAGCACTGCCTCACACCATTTGAAGATCTACAACTTGACACAATCAATGGAAATAAATAGTTTGGATTTTGTCACAACATGGGGACTTTTAGACCTCACCAAGCACACAACCATCTATAATATAGCCCTCATAGACCTGGATATGATCCGCTCTATAGGGACCCTGTTCCTCACAAGTCCGCTCTCAGGAATACAATAAGCTCGGACCAACTCTAAAGTGGATTGGGGATTGGTCCTTCCACCAGTCAAGTTTTCTTGTGCTCCTTTACATGACAAACTAGTTAGAAAATAGATGTCATCTCAGTCAATCGCAAGCTCATGGTCCCCGATCCTGAACACCCCTTGGTGTTCATTTGAACGCTAAATGATCCAGCTTAAGAGTTCCTCCAGATATTTCATTGGGTCAAACTGTGCATATTTCATCAAACCACATCGGTGCAATGAAGGTATACAAGTTTGATCATTTCACATAAGTAATTCCTGTTGATCATGGGCCCTTTATCTCCATAAACTAGTCATAATTGATCTAAACCTGCACAAATTAACCCCAAAATAAGTGCAAATGGGGATAAAATTCGTGGGAAATCACTTTCTAAGATCTTATAATGCATCCTCATGCATTAACACCCCCCTTTATGGAAAACAGGGAGGATTAATGCCCTCCTCTAGGTCGTGAAGGGCGTTTAACGCTCTCTCTAGACCTAGAAGGGGGCATTAGTCACATTTAATGACCTAAGGCTTCCCCAATCTCTAAAACGCCACACGCAATCCAGCTAAAAAAAGTTACATAATGTAGGATAAAGGTTTTGGCATCTACCTGGGACAGAAGGCAAGTCGAATGGTTGCCTAGATTGCCTAGAATCATCCGTGGAAGATATACTCCTCTTTACCTCCAAAACACTCTCACAGCACTAAAATGATGCAAATGGTGAAAGTGGAGGCTCAAAAACTCCCTCAAAGTCACTCTGGAGGTATGACTTGTCTTAATTAAAGTCATTAAAGTAGAAGTAGTTCATTTCCTATGATATTTATCACATGCCATGTCCACATACTGTGAGAAATTACTCATGTTTTGATGAAAGGACTTTCAAACTTGAAATGCATAAATGACCATGTTTGATTCTCAATGAGCGCTTTCTTTTATGGTATCTCTTATTTCTCTTGAACTGAAAAATCCCCAAGTTTTCATCATGGGCCTTGTTAAACTCTTATGATGATGGTATGAGCACTTTCTTTTTTGGGGCTCTTTCTTGCTCTTAAATTGAAAAATCCCTGAGTTTTTCCCTTCTTCGGGCTCGTTAAAGCTATGAAGAAGGAGTGAGAAGTTCTTTTACCTCTTTTTTGATGCTCATTAAACTGGAAAATATACCTTGATTTTTCTTGATTTGACTCACTAAAATTTGATCAATATCTATTGAGTTTTTCATCACATGAGTCATTAAAAATTCACGCCAAATATCGAGTTTAGTTTGTCTCCTCACACTCATAAAAAAATGAGGAAAACATCTATTGGGCATAGGTTTATCTCTTTATCTAGAATCAGTAGATTAGCTTACAAAAAAGGAACCTTTTCAGGTATACTATTAAACCTTTGTCTCACCCAGTTAAAAACTATGACAAAGGGACCACCCTGGAGTTGCTCTTTATGATCTTTCCAAACTCTTGAAATATGAAATGACCACCGAGTTTACCCATCTAGACTCATTAAACTAATCAGAAGAGGAAAAAAGTCACTCTTGACGATCTTTTCAAACTCCCAAAATATGAAAAGGCTAATGAGTTTACCCATCTGGACTCACTAAATTAATCAGATGGGGAAAGTGGACAATACAATTTCTTTTGTTAATATTTTGGAAACATTTTTTTGGCAGTAGTCACTCCCTTGAACATGGCACTCCCTCAGCAAAACATTCCTTGTGATGGCCTCTCAATATTAACCTTACCATCCTATGTGTTTAGCCTATATACCCCAATGTTCTTGCATCTATGTATCCAAACACTCTTTGGTGTTCATGCGTCTAGTGCTGCATGGTTAAAACCTTTGTGTCATTCCTTCTATTCCTCAAAGGGAAACCTTTATCTTCTATTTCCTCCATCAAACGATCAAGCATATTCTTTTATCATGTCCTTTGTCATTTTGACCCAATTCTCAAACTATTCTTCAAAAACAATCATTCTTGTCCCATTTCATGTCAACTGATGTAGGACACATTATTGCCTACCATTTGATAGGTCTCTTCCTATCGACTTCAACACTCTATCTAGGAAGAAAACCCAAAAACACTTCAGTGCCTTAGAACTTACAGACATCAGTGGTAGGTTAGCTTGTGTTTGGCTAGGGGTTTTCATTATTAGCTCTTGGTTAAATGATTCTACTAGTGTTAGAAGACAAAAACATTATTCACACTTGCTAGATTGTACTATGCATCTTGGAGACCATCACC
Source organism: Pinus taeda (assembly GCA_000404065.3). Classification (NCBI taxonomy): domain Eukaryota; kingdom Viridiplantae; phylum Streptophyta; class Pinopsida; order Pinales; family Pinaceae; genus Pinus; species Pinus taeda. The sequence continues at coordinate 60,781 of APFE031108620.1, forward strand.
ATTATCGGTGGACATCCTCGCATCTGTTAACAGTCTCCATTATTTACTAGTAATAAGATGATTTCGTACATGTTCAGCCTCAATGCTTTTATTCACATGTATTGAACTATGCTATTATGGTGAAATGAAAATCAAGACCTTGGGTATAGGCTTACCTCAATCAACCTTGTTTCCTCTCCCAAGTTGTGTTTATTTTTTTTTGGAGACAGCTCATCAGAATGATCTTATTATGACACAGGTTCCACATTGTGCTTATTGGTGGCCATGATCAGCATATCTTTTTGTTGAGAAATCACTCTGACATAACTATTGAGTGTGGGAATGCTTGACTCAAGACATGATTTTAGTTTTTTTATATATGTGTTGTATCAGGTTTCTTGTATTCTCAAAGCTCTGATCCTCTCTCTCTTTTTTCCAAATAAAATCACAGTTATATATAAAGTATTTGGGCCATTGTCTCTACCTCTAACCTCACACTTTAGGGGGCATATGTTGAACAAGAAAATGACCTCCTCATCATCTCAGAGGAGAAGAGTAGGATGACTAAAGGACTAGCCAAGTTCAGAGGCCCATTTGTCAAGCTAACATTGTCTCGGAACTAGAAACCTACTTTATAAAGATTCATAGCAATGTAAAAGGTGTGTTAGTGCCTAGGGTAACTTTATTTGTTACCTAGGGAAGGGCGTTAGTCAACGTAAATGAGTTTCCATAGGCAAAGGAACAAGTTGATCAAGAAATATCGCTAGATTCACTCCTATGTCAGGTCACGAAAGAAAGGAAACATAAAGATTCGACTTGTTTGGAGGATTACTATTCCTAATAGAGTCTACAAATAGGAAACAACACAAAAGCATGGAAAAATATCTACTTTTTCCCAAAGGAACCCATGAGGGATTCAACAAGGCTTATCCTCTCTTGCTACATATGTGAGGCTAGGGCCATCGTGAAAGAGGTCAAAACATTTTTAAAAATTGCCTATTTGACTGTTGAGACTAGTCTCTGACTAAGGCATTGTAAGAGGTTAAGAAGGGAGAGAGAGAGAGGAGCTGGAGGAGTAAGGGAAGGATGACACAACTGATGGTTGTAATCACCCTTTTCTACATTAATATAGAACTGCAATTGTATTGTCCACTCCACAATATTGGTAGTTTAATTTGTTTACATATTTATGTAGTGTCGTTATTATGACTGGCTTAGATACATGAAATTAGATATCTTTATATGTTAATGCATTGATTTTAAAAGCTATATGTTGTGATATTATGCCTTGTCTTATCTATGTGCAGCTTTTGACCTGGAGCTAGCTGAGGGGTCTTCCACTCTGCTACTTTATGTTATCCAGTAACACCACACCAAGACTTGAGGTAATAAGTCCTTCTTCTTGCTTTGATTCTCATTTGTTTAACATAGATATGTATGCATCTATATGCCAGGTACAACTAATCTGACAGTCTACCAAGGATCCCGGGAAAATCCTTGAGGGTTTCTACATCACCAAACACCCATGCATTAATCCCTATAGCACAAGCTTAGAGTCTTAATGGTGAAATGAAATTATCAAAGTATAGAACAATGTCTTCTTATGAAAAATTAACATGGTATCAGAGCTGGGTTAAAGAAAATCCATGGAGATCACCTTGATAATGACACCATTGATGGAAGCAAGAATGGTGGAGACCTAAAAGAATTCTAGGATTTGAAGAAAACCCTAGGTAACTTAATTATTAGGGTTTAATGGATTCTATGAGGTTAGGATTGAAGAGAAAACCTTGGTTTATGGAAACTATACGAGATATGGAACCTACTGTGATCAATAAGAAGATGCTCAATCACTTGTGGGAGATTTGATGAAGCCTTAGATGGGATAATCCTTAGCAAACCTAGTTGTATACTTTAAGACAATATTGTTATATGGACCATGGATTTTGATGGCTCTTGAATATTGGTTCAAGAGGGAGAATCACCTCTCATTGAAGATAACTATTTCTTGACTTATGATGCTTCTTACTTGTTAGACTTATGGATTTGATGATTATGTTTATTTCTTGTACTTCCTGCATATGTATTTAAGTATATGGATGTTTCTAACCTCCTTGATTTGATGTGAAGTGTAGATCCTTGTTGAGGATCATTTGGAGATGTAGATACGGAAATAGATAAAGGGGTACTTGATGCAAATATGACAAAGTACTTCAAGTGGCCTATGAATAATGAGTAGGTGCTCAGGTATTTGAATACCACAAGGTATGCATGGTATGTTTCAGCTATTGGCTCGGTAAGCCCTAAGGTTTGATGAGAATGTCTCTTTCCTTATTGGCTCATGCATGCATATGAAAGTTACTTGGATCTATGTTTTCTATGATGAAAATATGCACCTCGTGTTGAACATTTTTTTCTTATTCAATTCTATGAGGATATCTAATGTTGATACATTGATACACTTGATGTTTGGTTAATATCTATGATCTATTCATTGGATATCTTGATCCTATAAAGAATGCTAACACCTTGGATCTAGAAAATGATACTCTTGATACTTGTCATCATGGATTTCATATAAAAGGATAGTTCATTGACTCCAATACATGAGTCTGCTAGTAATTCTTGCAATAATCATGATGAAATCATATGGAAAGAGTGATTTCCACTCTTGTTCTTTTGATAAATATTCATTGAATGACCTAATTTGATCTCATTGGTCATGAATATCATGGTAACCTTGATGTGAGAGGTGTAAGTGTAATATTTATATTTCGTATCTCTTACTACCTATGGTCTTATCTTGATGACATATGGTTAAATTGAGTTTCCTAACTTGATGGAGTGACTTGATAGAAAGTGCTATTATGTTCATAATATTTGAGGTCTATCTGTTGCTTTGAGTCTAAGCCTTTGATGAAATATTGATGTCATGATGCTAATAACCATATGTTTATGATCTAACAGACCTGTTGTTGCATGAATCAAGTAGAGACATGTTGCTTATGTGACAAAATATGTATTATGTAAATCATGAGTTAGAGGGAGAATCTCTTCTCAAGATTCTTACCCTTACTACTATTTGTATTATATCTTGCTGAAGTATGATTTGCATGCATATGAAAGTATTTATCTATAGAAAGGTCTCATATCTGAAGCCCATATAGAAATTAGGGTTTTTTCTCTGTTGCAATCACAGATCTAGGAGATCTCATCCCTAGACGCACGCATGCTAGAGCCTAGACAATGTCCAGGCAGCTAAAATTGCTCTCATGATACTCTAAAGAGAGAGACCAAGAGTTTGACTATTGTTGATCATCATATAAATCTTTTTGAAGTTGTGTGAACTCAGAATCATGATGTCCATGACATGTTATGCCATTGTTAACTATTTTCTAAAGTCGTTGTGTTAACTTTTTGATCATATAATGAAATAATGTGCATGAAATAAGATGGTCACCTACAATATGTCAGTACCAAATATGTATTGCAGATAACAGCGAGATCTACTAGCAGGAAAATCTTGAATATTTTCCATAACATGAACATGTAGACTGAACTTATGTTTGAAGGTGACTGAGAAATACATATGGATATGTCACTATGTTTGTGCTACAAGAGATTGGCATGATTTGACTAATTGATATAGATTAATAATGTTTTTTGCTGATGCTTGACATTAACTTTGATGATTGAGATGTGTTTTGACTATAGATCCCTCTATGACAGAAATTTGGACATGACCTGATGTCTAGTGATCTGATTTGATGATTGTTGATTATACCTAATATTGATACTATGTGGGCATGATCACTTATTTGGAGATTGGCCTCCTTATTCTTAGCACAATGGTTGAAATAATTATAGTTTTGATTCAACATGAAAATGGAACATGCATGACTCATCCTTGGCGTATGCATTTGCACCTAGTGACAAAAATTATTTGTATTATGATTATGAGAATAAATTGATAAAGTTCAGATTGATAATATATGGTTTATGACAACTTGTTTGCATAATTAATTCAAAATTGATATGAGATCTATCTGTCGCCTGGTTGAAAGTATTAATACTATGATAATGATGACTTTGATAATGGTCATGATTTGTCTTATAAAATTTGATGAGTTGACCTTGTCCATTGATGCTACAACATTGAGTTATGATTATGTTGGCTTATCAAGGTACTATGCTTAGAGAATTACAATCCAAATATGTCTAGATTTGACAGTTATTTGATGAAGTCAGGATGATGAGTTCCAAGGCATGCCTTTGATATTGATTATGGTTTTGGTTTTATATCCTGATTATCTACATGTGATAGGTGATTAGCCTCTGATAATCTAAATCAAAGGGAGATGGATTATGAAGACTAAAATAATGTATCATGGCATGATGAAACTATTTAGGGAATTTGGGAGAGAAATTCCATTGGCAAATGTTTTCGAATAACAAAAATTGCAAATCCTTGGATTTGAAGTTCAAGATGTTGTTGAACTTGACATGGAATCTGACGATTGAAGCATTGATGTTCAGTTTTGAACATCCATCTGTGTATGTATGATATACATAGAACCTGAATAAATTCATGACTGAGTTTCTTCACTCACATAGAGTTTCCATTGAGCATGCTTTGAAATATTTGCATGAGGTATTCTATTTTGAGAATGAGATATTTCTACTATGATATGTATTTGCATATGTGTATTGCGGATATTTGAGATAATTGTTGATAAACATATTTGGATGTTGCTTTAGTATGTGACCTGCCAGGATATCTTGGATGACAGTTCCATAGCATGAATTAGGTTGATCATGATGCTTCTAGCATGGTTAGGTATGAGGCAGGATACAAAAGCTCCTTAGAGAATTGTTTGAACATGATTTGGATATGACATGGATACATTCTGATGATATGATTGGTAGTAATTCCAATATTTATAGTCGGGATTGATATAATCTCATATATTGACACAATTCAGTTGTTTGAAACAAACTTAGGCTTATGGTTGGCATCTCCTCAAGAGGGAGGATGATTACGTTATTCGTTTGTGATTCATATGATTATATATGATATGAGATGATATTTGATTTGATGTTCTATATGAACAAGAAACAACTGCTATTGAGACAATTTAATGATGAGGGTAGCACTGGTCGCAGACACTGAGCAAACTCTTCCTACCCTACTTAAGCTCCAACGGTGAGGAATGGAGATACAAGGCTCCTGGGGTTGAGGGAACTTTTCACAATAGGGTTTTACCCTATATATTACCTATGGTAGAAGAATACTTCTCCACTATCTTTATAGGTCTGAAGAATGTTTCCCCTCTTGGTCTTTGTAGATTATACCCCAATTGGCATCATAACCTCAGGCAAGCCAGCTTGATGGGAATATCGCTCCTCATTTTGGCCATGGAGTTGAGATTGTACTTGGGGTCTACAACCCAAGTCGATTATGATGTAGGTGTTCTACCACATGACTATTTTGATCATCGATGGGAAGATCAAGAGGCAATAGGATGGTTTGATATAACCGATATGATTTCAGGTTCAGGGTAATCTCCCCGATAAAATTCCAAGGTGGAGGGTGTATTGTCCTATGTGACAAGTTATCCTATTGCTCGGTAAGCCTATGAGGGTGTACACCCACATAAGCCTATGAGAGAAACTATAAACCCTTGGTCATTGGCATTGAAGCTTATGGGAGTGAAAATGGCTTCAGAGACAAATATGGAGGTATCGATCCTTGGTTGCTCACATAGAGTGGTCCTCAAAGCGATGAAGACATCTCGGTCTCTTGCATAACATCAATAAGTGAATGATATAGGTTTAGCTATATTATGCCACAATCACATGCATAAAGACATTGAGAGCGACCCTGTAGTTACAGTCGCTCGCATACATCAACTAAGAGAGCAACCAAGGAGTTTCTGTTGCACATAGACAATCATGATGAGGGCGAACATAGTTCAGATCTAAGATTTGACATCCTGGATTTAGTTGACTTTAGTGATCTAGTAGATCTGTGTTTCTCTGTGCTATTATACATATTTGTAGATCTATAGATCTTATTTTTTAGTATCCCCTTTAAACATATGTATTGGGCTCATTGATAATGATAACAATTCTCAGAAATTTTCGACACAGTCACAATAATATACAACAATTGACATCCATTTGTGACAACACATTAAAAATATCATTATGAGGGTTTTTATTCCTAACATGATTAGATTTGTTTCATAGATATCATTATTGTTTTACTACATAGATATATTTATGGATCAGTGTGCTGTCTTTTGCTACATCATTTGATGATGATCTAAGAAGAAGAATATTTGCAAGGGTTTTCCCCATATTGTCTTTTTCCCTTGTCTTGGACCAATCCTAGTGTCTCTATGTGTGTGCCTGATTTCTTCTACTATTTATTTTATTTTCCGTTGCATTAATGATGATAATGATTTTGTTTCTTTCTATGTAATTTCATAAGATGATGTATAATGGTGCAGATCTGAATAGTGTAATAGTGATATGGGTTGAACTTAAAGTATTAATGGTGAAATGCAATTATCAAAGTGAAGAAAAATGTCGCCCTATGAAAAATTAACATTCTCTAGTTGTAAGAAAGAGGAAAATGAAGTAAATGGATGCAAGGTGTCTTGGTACTTCAGAGAATACATTTTAAGAAAATTTTCATGTTTTTTGTTGGTTGGCTTTGATGGAATGGGGAATTGATAAGATACATTTACATGACTGGAAAAAATGGAAAGGACTTTCTATTATCATTTGGATTATATCTAATTCTTCCTATAGAGAAGAAAGTATAAATCTACGTTCAAATGACAACTCCACCAAGCTACAATTTTGAGAGAGAATGTCATATTAGCTACACATAAAACCATGGATGTAATAGTTGACAAAATTATGTTGAATATTTAATGTGATATCAAATGCATTATAATCAAAATTAATGGAACATCCAACACGATTGTTAAAATTCCTTTCTCAACATGGAATAATACTTTATAATTAGGAAAACCTTTTTGAATCAACCATTGTGTTTCATGAAATTCCTCAAAAACTATTGCATAAACAACATCCCAAGAAAAATATGGTTATAATTTTTTGTTTACCAAAACATAATAGTGTAATGAGGAAAAACCCCTCACTACATTTCCAACTCATGCCACATCCAAACATTAAATAATGAGAGAAAATCCACTGGTGATTTTGGGTTTGTACCATATATGAGTATAGTACTTTTTAGAATAACATAGTTGGTTTCTCTATGCACTTTTTGTTTTAAATAGTGCATATGATAACTTGGGAAAATTATATAAATTTGGGTCAGAACATTGTTTGATCACAATTGCAACCTATTTTTTTTCAAAATGCAATAAATTTCCCAGCTTTCACAAATATTTATGCTTATTACCTCATCTCATAATTGAAGTCTCACAATAAAACTTGAAACATATATATCTAACGTGGGGAAAGAGGAAAAAAATAAATTGGATTAGCGTAGACTACAAACATTAGATAAATATAGTACCAATAAAGGTTATTTTAGTGAACAATGTAGTACCAATACCAACATCATTCCACAAACTGGTAATTGGGTCTTTTAACTAAACTCCGAAAGAAGGAACTAGAACCTAGTAATTGGGTCTTTTGGTTGAAGTCTGAAAGAAGGAATTAATGAATAACATTGGTCAATTTGAGGAGCACCAAGGACCACAATTTTTGTCAATGGCACAAAAAATGCCATTAAAAGTACATCCAAGAGAAACCAAGATACCATGGGGAAATAAAAGATCCATCTTGCATATAATTAATATGCCCAGTAAAAAAAATAGTGTAGTTTGGAAGAAAAATATCCACACAATAAAGATAATCTATTGAAATAATTTAAGAATCATCCATATAGTCATCTAATAGATTTTGCATACGTGTGAGTGGAAATTGCATTAAAGGAGCCAAGAGGGGTCTCCCTTTGTAAACAAGCATGCATAGGCTTGTAAGACTGAGTATGAACTTTTATTAGAATTTGAGTAGAATTCAAATCACTAACCACATCCAATAGAAAGGTACCAACCCCTACAATACAAATGATGTCTCCAAATAAGGTGCAGTCAATACTAATAATATCATGTTCTAAATATATTACAATATGCTTTGCAAAGTATGTTTTCATACATGTGTGAAAGAAATAATCCATATAGTTAGAAAAATGAAGTGTTTTTGAAGACCTTAAGAAACCCCCTTGAAGGAGACAATAAATGTTTGAAACCATAGAATACAAGCTTATCTATGAACGCTAGTTGTATAACCCTTAGGAGAAATGCTACCAGTTAATGGTCTAACATATTAATTAAATAAACCAGGAAATTTTTGTCACGATACGTGTTTGAAAGAAACAATCCATATGTTTAGAAAAAGGAAGTATTTTTGAAGACCTCAAGAAACACCCTTGAAGGAGACAACAAGAGTTTGAAACCATATAATACAAGTTGATTCAGGAACCCTAGTTCTACATCCCTTAGGAGAAATTCTACTAGTCAATAGTTTGATAGATCAATTAAATGCCCCAAAAAATGTTTTTGCCAAGTCATCCTACGAATTAGATGTCATAAACAAACCCATCCAAAAGTGCTAAAGAAGAGATTCAATTTCTTCTCAATAAATTGGTATGTGGAAACTGTAGATTAGGTTGTCTCAAGATTATTTAAGGAGCTGCCATTGAAGCAGCAGTTTCTCCTGCAATATTTTATCCAAGATTGTTAGTGTCAATCTTGTACGATTTTATTAGTGTTGTAATATATTATGACATTTTCCAAGAGTAATGGTTTCAGTTACCATCACCGGCCCTAGAAAAAATATAAGATTGGAGATGCTAAAAAAAGTAATAAATTGTTGGACCATTGAGAACTTTGACCATAGAAGTAAATACATGACTTGACAATTTAAGAAGGGATTTATGATGCTTAACACAACATATGGGTACGGAGGGGTTATATATCTATCTACACTAAGAGTTATAACAACTACAATAACTAGAAACACTAGATTCAGGAAATAAATAGTAAGGATCAACCCAACTATATGGAAGGAAATAACCAAAAGTAGTTAAATGAAATGGGTGTTAAGTATACCCCCACCCATCAAAGGTGAATTTTAGGATAAGCCTCGATCTAGCGCATATTATACCTATGATACTACTAGTACTAGTGCCTTTAAAAGGAGTAATTTAATTAATTAAGAATGGTGAATTAGGATATTTTCTATAACTACTAGCCGAGCCAAGGGAAAACGGAAAAATGATGGGGCAGTGTGAGGTCCACCAATTGAGAAAAGGTATTTGTGATACAAATACTAAGCTATGAAATGATGTGAATTTATCAAATTCCCAAACAATAGGAAACCACTTATCAATCTAAATAACTAGGCTTGTAGGCCTACATAAAAGAACCATTGGAAAATGGTGCATCTCTAAAATTCCTAGAGATGAGCATCAAACCATTACGAAACAAGTCGAAAACTGAACATATAATCATGAATAAAATGGCACAAGGCCACCAATAAATCCACCATGGAATAACCCAGAGTAGATCTGTTAGGAACCAAAACGGTCACGAAACCCCACTCATGTCCACCACAATGCAAGCTAATGACCCACACTATCATATAAGAAGATAAAATGGAGTGCAAAACCCATGGAATTATGACATCCTTCACACCAAAGAGCCCCATCCCTAGTTGTCTCCATCATATTGGGCCCCAACACCATCTAACCAGTGTGCAAACACATTGAGCAGAAAATATCATCGACGATGGCGTCAAAAGGCACAAATGCATTTTTCAATTCCCTCTTGTTGTGTATAGATCTCACCAAAGAAGAGGAGTATAATCTTCTCTTCCTCGGTGAAGAAAAACTATCATTTTCCTCACCAGCTACCAAAATGAATGTCACAAACTTTGGCATCTTCACCGTGGCCAAACATAGAACTGAATCCACCTCCTCTGACCATATTACACTAGTGTTGACAGTGCTAGAAATCCATCAACCAAATTGGTCTCGCTGATCTGAAGTCCTAATTAGACCTCACATCGTTTCGAGTAGGAGCCCCATCTAGAGTATCAACTCGGTTTCCATGTATCCATGTAGATTTTCCTTTGCTACAAAGTTCAATGCAAGAGAGTAGTACACAAGTATTTTCAGCTCAACAAGTGAGTATTCCTTGTGAAATGTTTAGTTATAGAAAGTATCAAGGTCCTTCTACCAAAAGGGAAGAGGAGAGTGGACCCTTTATATACAAGTAATAACAGTAATCTAGAAAAGTCACACACGCATATACATATGAATGAGTCATTGATCAACCAACAAAATAGTTCACAAGGAATGAATGATTATTAAATAAAATACAACACATCTTCAACAAGATAAGCACCAAATCCACCGAAATAGTTCAATTTCCTTAGTACATATGAAAACAGCATACATCACAAACTTTGAAAGAATTGTCTTACAATATTAATGACATATACATGAAATCATTTTGGCTCAGTGAGTTTATGAATTAAATAAAATTTCCAAGACACATAGAGACAGTGAACACCACTAGCCCCAATAGTGCAGCATTAGAGCAGTCACTTGCTCCTCCAAAACAACTATCTTCCTCTCCAATGCCTTGTACGAGGATCCAAGTTGAAAATTCCTTTGCATGAACAATGAGGATGTATATATAACAAATGGGATGATCCTTCACCTCCCTTATGACTCCTAGACTACTCTCATGACTGTTATACTTGTCTATGACCTTTTGACTTCCTACATGACTTTTCACATTACATGGATGACTCTTGGAGTTCCACTTTACAATACATTTCTCCATTATGAATTTACATAATCCACAAAATTATGTGGCACATGATGACTCATGACATGAAATTGGTGAGATGGATTGCATGATGACAAGGCAATATCAAGTCATCCTTTGATACTAGTTTCTTTGTGTCTTCTTGAAATATGGTGCATGTTCTTCTTCCTCCTCATTCTCATGACTTGAAGATAAGGATTCTTCAATGTGATATTGATATTTCATATTTTGTTGTAATATTATGTTCCTTCGTATTCTCGCATGATGATCAGATGGTCTCTTTAGCTTCATAGGTGTCTTATAGCATGGTCTCCTTCTCCATTTTCTCCATCATCATCCTATCATGATAAGATAGCGTACCTACAACTAAAGATAATTCATGAAAAGACCAAATCAGTTTTAAAACTCCTAATCTAACATTTTTCATGAAATCACTTGTTATATATGGAAGTGGTGACTGGTTGAGTCATTTACTTAGGGATTGTGCAGTTCCAGAGGACAAGGTCTAGGACTAAGGCTTGAGACTGCAAAATGCATAGTTCTAGAGGCCTAGGAAGAGGGTCTTCGCAGTTGAGGGACTCAAAGTCTCAAGTTGTATTCTTAAGGCTTGATACTACACATTGCATAGTTTTGAAGGCCTAGGCTAAGTGACTATACAATAGGGGGACTCAGGAGGTCAAGCTTGAGGCTTAAAGTTTCCCAAATTGCAGTTTAGACAAGAGAATAGGCTAGGAAATTACACAATTGAGGGGTTCAAATGTTGAAGCTTGAGTCTTGAGACTTAAAGTTACCCAATCCAAAGTTTAAGAGGGACAAAGGCCAAGTGATTATGCAGTTTCAAAATTAAAGAGCTCAAGGTTGAGGCCTAATACTTGACACTATGCAGTGCACAAAGAAGGTTGGCTGGAGGCAAGGATTGCATAGCTCTAGAGCTCAAGGATTGAAACTAATCACTAAGACTGTGCAATGCATAGTTTTTGGAGGAAGAGACTATGCATTGTGTAGCTCTAAGAGACATGGTTGCTTCTTGAGGATTATGATTGTGTAATGCGCAGTTGAAGAGGGTTGAATGAGGCTGATTTGTTGAGTCAAGGAGTTTTCATAGTTTTGACTAAGTGTGGAATTAGTGATATGAAGTTGGAAAAAAAAAGACTTGAGAATTATCACACACCCAGATCACTTGAAAACATAACATAGGACATCAAAACACATGAACAACATACTTTATTCAATGTGGCAACATTGTGACAGCTCACTCCAAGTGCAACACTCAAGATACACTTTGCCGCGCGAGTGACGACACTTGTGTGATAGTGTTTGAAACTTTGGGAATGAGTGAAAGACATGTATATATAGTAAGAATGACTCACTAGAACTAAGTTTACCCCTTGAAAAGAACCAAAACTACATTTTATACGATAAGTGACACTTCCCATGATAAAATATGACATTTTCTATATGAAGAGAAAAGTGTGAACGACACTTGTGATATGTGAGTGATAGTGAAAGAAACACATGCGAGAGCAAGGATAAAATGAAAATGACACTAATTGAAGTGAAAAAATAAGAAACCATAGTCAAAAGCATGAAAATTACTCTCATGAAACTGAAGGTGCGCAAAAGTGACAGTTTGAAAAAATCACCAAAATAGAAGTGTAAACCTAGTCAAAAGTGAGATACATTCAATGAAAGTGCACATTGACTATTGACATGGGTTGAAAATTGTGCAGACACTGCCTTTGTGGATTTTTGTACTCTTTTCCATGTTTGCATGAATGAATTCTCCCATGAATTCACTACAGTTTGAGAATGTGTGGGCAGTGTCTTCAATACTTACAATACAAGAAGGGAGCTCACATACTTAATAGAGTATCAATTGACCATGAAGAGACTATAGAACAATCGATCACAAGATCCACCGTAGGCTCCAAAATTCAAGTATAGGAAAAAGTTTGGAGGGTGTTTTTCGTGGTGAAAACAGTTGGATAACACCTCCTCATGCCACCTTTATGATAAACTATCAAATCCTAAAAACCCTTGACCCTCATAGAAAACCATCCCAAGTCTTCAGCATTCAAATCTGATTTGAAACAATGTAAAAAATCATTGCTAGCATATAATATTCTCCCTCACGTGGTTTCTTGAACTTGTAACATCCTTTTAAGTGCTGAGATAAGAAACCATCAGTGTGTTTGTAATTTAGATTACCTGTTTCTTTTTATTACTAAATAGTCAATACTACTCCATGCCTATTGTAGCATATATCCCCTAGTTTTACCAAATACTCATTTTAATACCTCCAAAACCTATAACCCTCTACCCAAAATCCCCATCCCCAATATATATAATATATTGGCTCTATTTTTCACAATTTTAAAACACCCTTTATGAAAGAAAAAGACAATTAATAAGTCCCTATGGCTTATGAGTGTGCTCATGAAACAAGTCTCTACTCCTATAAATATTATTCACTACCATATTCCTTAAAATCATTTCCTACAATATTCTATCCCTATGATATCTTTATAGCCATGTGCTTATCCTAAGCCTATGCCCCTGGTATATATTCAATTCGAGTTAATTTGAAGTCCTAAGAAGACTATTGAATTGTGCTTATAATTCCTAAAATTTTGACCGATTTTGTCAATGGTTCGTGCTCTCTTACAACAAAATTGATTTTTCATGCAAATCCTACATTGAAATGTGTTGGATTGGTATGTGACTTGTTAAAAGTGAACACTTATACAAGAGTTGTGGCATATATATTACTTTGTTCATAACCTCTACTAATCCTGAGCATTGTTTAAGTTCTAAAAAGGCTCCCAAGCCCTATTTATGGATGGTGGATGGTTGTTTAAATGATGTGATGAGTCCTTATTAATGGTCATCAATCATGTTCTTTGGTGCATTTAATTCTCTCTATGTTGGAACTATGTTGTTGTGTGTTGAATGCATTGACTACTGTGAAGTGTTGGGTTGTGTTTGATATTGGATAGAACGTTTCCTACCTGGTATCATTGCAATTGTTTTAATGAATTAACACTTCTTAACTCTGAGATCAAACATGTAGGCATCATGCTCGTGTGCCGTCAGCCCCTGGAGAGCCCATGGTGCATTGATTTGAGTGAGATTTGAATTGAATAATGTGTTTAAATTGTATACACTATGTCAAATGTGTTAGAGGATTGAAAACCACATTGAATTGGAGACTCTTCATTTGGACATTGGTGAACACTGGTTTGTTGGAATGGTACCACTATAATCTGCATTGCTGCCCAATTGCTTCATTGGTTCATCACCATGTGTTAGTTCATAACTGCGCATTGTTTGGTATCATAATTTTATTGTAGCAGTGTATTGCCTATGACAACAACATTGAACAATCCTTCATTGAACATGTTAAAACACCTAGTAAAGGGAAAGGTAAATCACATGAATCCTCTCATTATGTTGTGGAACATTGCAACATTGAAGTATATGGAGACTTATTTAATGCTTCACTTGCTTCATGGAAATGTGCTTAGTTTCATGATTCAATAGAAATATTCCACATGAATTTCAAAAGAGACTACTTTGAAGAATTCACTTATTACGATGATGGAGTAGTATACTTTGAAGGCAAGTAAGAACTCAAGCCATCAGGGCTTGGCACCATCAGGATCAAATTTCCTGGACTTTCATACCTTCTTCAACATGACGTTCTATACCTCCCAGAGTTCAGGAGAAACTTGTTATCTTTGGTCCACATCTACCAGAAAGGACACTCCATTCATATATTTGATGGCAAGGTTGAGGTCAGAAAATCATCATATCACTCAGTTGTATTGATTGGGATATAATAATAAATTCTTCTAAAGCAACAAGGAACCTTTATTTATGCACAAATTTTTTCATAGAATTATCATTATGATTAATATATACTTCCATCAAGTCTTTTATGGCATGCTAGATTTGGACATCTAAACTATGACACCCTTTGTTTGTTGAAAAAAATAGTGTTGTTGGTCTTCCAACTATTCCTATGAAACTTAAGCAATGTGATTCTTGTATCTTAAGAAAGCACAACAAACAATCATTTCATGATTCTCATTCCAAAGCACATAGAAAGATTGAACTCATTCATTTTATTTTGTGGACCTATGGTTGTTTCTTCTGCAAATGGAAATAAATATATGATGACATTTACTGATGACTACACAAGAATGTGTTGGGTTTATTTATTAAGAAAAAATATGAAACATTTGAAATAAGTAAGAACTTTTATGCATGGAATGAAAATGATGCACAATATCATATTGGCTCTATTTGTATTCATAATGAAAATAACATACTTCAAATGAATTTGAAAACTATCTTCATCAGCATGGGATCAAACATTAAACAATCTTGTGTTATGATACCCAACAAAATAAAGTAGATGAAAGAATGAACATGAAAATATTAAATATGGTACAGTCAATGATCTTTTTCAAGAATTTTAAGCCAATGCTTTTGGCTAATGTGGTTCTATGTAATGTGTATATGAAGAATAGATGTCCATCCCATGCTATCAAAAACACGACTCCCTATGAGATGTGGTATGGCTACATTCATTCGGTGAGACATCTAAGAGTTTTTGGTTCGACCACTTACGCCTTCATACTTAATGGAAAAAGAAATATTAGTGTAAGTAGTAGAAAATGTATCTTCTTGGGGTAATCAAACACATCCAAAACATATTGTTTCAATGATGAAGTGAATAAAATTGTTATAATATCTAGAAATGTGATATTTCTTAAATCTTCCAAGACTAACAATGTTGTCAAGAAGAATCTTGATCGCTTGGATAGTTTTAGACATGAAAATTCTTTTCAGGAGTTTGATAATGAGATTCCACATATTGAAGAGGGGATATATATACTGGATCAATCTATGGAATCTCCATCTCAAACACTCTTTTCCATACATGAAGCTCCAACCACTGAGCAAGATGAAATTTTGCGTGATGTGATTGACAAATTATGAGGATAGCCCTTGATTCAACACCATCTCAATCAACTAAGAAGCCTGAACCATCTCAGAAATGTCCTCCAAAATGGCCAAAAAATAAAATTGAAAGTGTTTGTCATAATGAGGTTGGAAGGACAAGAATAAGAAGTTCAACTAGATAGAATGGAGGTGATGTATAAGATCTTGATTCACTTGTTGATATGGATGCTTCTTATGATTGCGAACTAGATTGTATATGGATTTTGAACCAACTTCCTTCAAAGAATTTTCTTCTCTTGATGAATGAAAAGAAGTGATGTCGAAAAAATATGATGCTTTGATAAATAATGGCACTTGGAAGCTAGTTGATCCTCCATTGGGAGCCAAAGTAATAGTCTACAAGTGGGTCTTCAAGTATGACTCACTTTACAAGAATAAAGACATGCTTTTGGAAAAAGGTTTTTCGCAAAAAGAAGGGGTCGATTATGAGGAGACTTTCTCCCCCACAACAAACTGGGCTTCTTAGGGCTTCCTATTTCAACTTCAGGTGGACAAGGGTCTTTTGAATTTTTTATTTTTCTTCTTTTAATTGATTATATATTTTGATTATGAAGGGATTATACTCAAAAAATGCTTCTTCTAAATTCTTATCAATTATTGTGGTGTGTTAGAGAGTCTGTTGGGTTCCATTTAAATTTAAAAAATTTAAAAAATCTAATGTTAGTAGTATATTCTTCCTCTAATTCAATGATGATGATTTCACCCAACACTCCATCCCCATCCCATGAAATTGATCTTGTTGATAGTATTAAAAAAAAACATTGTTATTATCTGACAGTTGTGGCCTCAACCTTTCCTCTCGAAAGCGGTCATTGGAAATCGATAATCCAATTCAGTTTTATCTATGAGCGACTCAACACGTGTTCCAAATCTAATTTCATTTCAAATGAATTTCATTAGATTAACTTGTGTGCATATTTGCCTCATTTTCCCCAACTCCACTTCAATTTTTAGATTTATATCATTCATGTTGGATGGAACAATGCATTCCAAGGTTGAAAATATATGTTTAATGTCATTTATGTTTAATTTTGTTAATTTATTTCAATAGTTTTCTTTTATTATTATTATTTATATTGTTATATATTTTATCAATGGTAGATAAAAATGGAGACTTCAACTATATCAAACACATTAATATTTTTAATGTGGTTGTGCCAATTAAAAATATTCTAAATTTCTAAAAATGTTATAATTTAATTTAATAATTAATTAAAGATTTATATAATTAGCACATTTAATTTATATTTAATTAAAAAATATTAATGAAAAAATAAAAATATAATATAAAAGAAAGAAATTCATATGATTAAATTTCATGTGGTTTGAATATATATTTTCAAAATTTCAATAAATATAATTATAACCCTATAATACACTCGTGGAATCCCTCTACAAACTTCCCGAAATCAATGACAGACAAGTTGTCTCTAATCATATCAGTAGAGATCAAAGGGATAAAAGAGGCATTCACGTCTGTGAAATATTTCTACGAATAGTTGTCTCGTACTTCAGAGTCAGCTACCCCTCAAATATGAAGATCCAAACAAATCGTTGTCTTTATATAAGATAGTGTGAATGGTAAGTAAAATAGCAACCTCAATATAGGCTTGAGACAGTAGTAGCCTACAGGTTGGCTGACTTAGGGTAAACTGCCGAAGTCAATTTTGCAGGTGTTAGATAATATTGTCTTAAATTGATATGATTTTGTCTTAATTTTTAACCATCCTAAATGGGTTTTGTCTTAATTTCCATTGTCTTAAACATAAAGTTTTGTCTTAAAATATTTTTGTCTCAAACTACTTTTGTCTTAAATATAAATTTTTGTCTTAAAACATTTTTGTCTTAAACTATTTTTGTCTTAAATATAAAGTTTTGTCCTAAAATATTTTTGTCTCAAACTATTTTTGTCTTAAATATAAAGTTTTGTATTAAATATTTTTGTCTTAAACTATGACAAAAACATTGAAAAATCCTTCATTGGAAACCAACAATCCAATTTAGTTTTATCTATGAGCGACTCAACACATATTCCAAATCTAATTTCATTTCAAATGAATGCCACTAGATTAACTTGTGTACATATTTGCCTCATTTTCCCCCACTCCACTGCAATTTTTAGATTTATATCATTCATGTTGGGTGGCACAACACATTCCAAGGTTCAAAATTGATGTTTAATGTCATTTATGTTTAATTTTCTTAATTTATTTCAAAAGTTTTTTTTTATATTATTTATATTGTTATATATTTATCAATGGTAGATATAAATGAAGACTTCAACTATAATCATCCACATTAAATATTTTAATGTGGTTGTGACAGTTAAAAATATTCTAACTTTTTCAAGATGTTATATTTTTAATTTTATAATTAATTAAAAATATTAATATAATTGCATATTCTAATTTTATATTTAATTAAAAATATTAATGAAAAATAAAAATATAATATAAAAGAAAGAAATTCATATGATTAAATTTTCATGTGGTTTGAGACTATCTATTTTAAAAAATTTTAAATATAATTATCCCCTATCCACTCATGGAATCCCTCTGCAAATGTCCCAAATGCAATGACAGACAAGTTGTCTCTAATCATATCAGTTGAGATCAAAGAGATAAAAGAGGCATTGATGTCTGTCAAATATTGCCAAGAATAGTTGTCGCGTACTTCAGAGTCGGCTACCCCCAAAAACGAAGAGCCCAACAAATCATTCTCTTTATATAAGATAGCATGAATGGTAAATGAAATAGCAACCTCGATATAGGTTTGAGACAATACTAGCCTACAAGTTGGCTGACTTAGGGTAAACTGTCATAGTCAATTTTGCAGGTGTTAGATAATATTGTCTTAAATTGATATGGTTTTGTCTTAATTTTTCACTGTCTTAAATGGGTTTTGTCTTAATTGTCATTGTATTAAACATAAAGTTTTGTCTTATAATATTTTTGTCTCAAACTGTTTTTGTCTTAAATATAATGTTTTTCCTTAACATATTTTTGTCTTAAATATAAAATTTTGTCCTAAAATATTTTTGTCTCAAACTATTTTTGTCTTAAATGAATTTTGTATTTAAGGCAATTCAATTGAAATTAAATTGTAATAGAAATCTAGTCAGGAAAAGTTGTTGGATTATTCATTGTTGACTACCCACACAAAACAAAGAGCCCATCAAATTGTTGTATTTATATAAGATAACATGAATGGTAAGTGAAATATAAGCCATTCTATATTTGTTAATTTTTTTGTTTGTTAAATTCTTCTCCAAGTAGGCTGAAAAATGAAAAGTGGTCAAGGACCATACATTGCTTAAAGGGACAGACAAAAAATTGAAATGGTTGAGAATGTTTTGGAGTGAAACACTTAATCCACATTTCATAAAAAAACTTGCACTTGTAAAGGATAAATCCAAATCGTGAGAGATAAATCCAAACCATCCAATTTTGTATATGACTATGAATATTCTTTCAATCTCTCATCTTCAATATCTATTTAATAAAAAATAGAATTTATAAAGGCCTATTCTAAAATACACCATGCTTATAGATATAAATATTGTACTATTAAAATTTTTAATAAAATTTGCAATATTAACTAGTTTAATTGGATATTAAAAATTGATATAATTTTATTAAAATGAATATCACAACATTATATAATTGGTGGAGAATATTACAATTTAATATATTTCTTTTCAAAACATTGTAATGTAACATAATCTTGAAGAAACATTTTCATTCAGTATAATTTCATTGAAATAAACAATGTAATAGAATATAAACATTCACTAATATCACAAATATGATGGTAAAAAAGGAGTCAAAATATTGTTTTAAATGAAAAAAATAAATTTTTTTCATCCTTCCCTAGATGTTATAAAATCATCAGATCACTTAGTTGTGATGAGTAGGATAGAAGAAGAAATTCTTCCGAAGCTACAAGGAACATTTGTTTGTGTACAGTTATTTTCATACAATTATCATTATGATTAAGGTATATTTCCATCAATTCTTTTATGGAATTCTATATTTGGACACCCAGACTATGACAACCTTTGTTTGTTTAAGAAAAATGGTGTTACTTGTTTTCGAAATATTCTTAGGAACCTTAAGCAATGTGATGTTTGTATCCTAGGAAATCACAACAGAAAATCATTTCATGATTCTCATTCCAAAGCACATAGAAAGCTTGAACTCATTCATTTTGATTTGTGTGGTCCTATGCTTGTTCATTTTGCAAATGGAAATAAATATATGATGAAATTTATTGATGACTATGCCAAAATGTGTTGGGTTTATTTATTGAACAAATCTGAAGCATTTGCAACATTTAAGAAGTTTTATGCATGCATTGAAAATGATTCGCAATCACATATTGACTCTATTTGTATTGATAATGAAAAATAATATACTTCAAATGAATTTTAAAACTATCTTTGTTAGCATGGGATCAAACATGAAACAATCGTGACTTACAATCCCCAAAAAAATGAAGCAGTTGAAAGAATGAACATGACAATCCTAAATATGGTACATTTGATGGTCTTTTTCAAGAATGTTAACCTGATGTTTTTGATTGACCTGTTTCTATGTGATTTGTACATAAATAATAGATGTCTATCTCATGCTATCAGAAACAAGACTCCTTATGAAATGTGGTACGGATACATTCCTTCGGTGACACATCACACGGTTTTTGGTTCCAAACGGAGTAAGGAGTAGAAAATGCATATTCTTGGGGTACTATAATACATCTAAAGTATGTTGTCTCTATGATGAAGTGAATACAAAGTTTATAATATCTAGAAATGCAATCCTTCTTGAATCTTCCAAGAGTGACATTGTTGTGGAACAAAAGCTTCATCACCTGGATATATTAAGACATGCAAATTATTTTCAATTGTTTGGTAATAATATTCCACATATTCAAGGGGGGATCCTTATATTGGTTCAATCTATGGAATCTTTGTCTCAAGAACTCTCTCCCCCACATGAAGCTCCAACCACTAATCAAGACAATGGTTTGAGTGATGTGATTTCCAAAATTGAGAGGATAAATCTTGATTTAGCCCCATATCAACCAAACGAGGAGTCTGGGACATCTTAGAAAGGTCCTCCAAGATGGCCAACAAAGAAACTTCAAAGTGTTCATCCTGACGAGGTTGGAAAGAAAAGAAAAAGAAGGTCAACTAGATATAATAGAGGTGATGTATACAAACCTGATTCACCTATTGATATGGATGTTTCTTATGATTTAGAACTAAATTGTCTACGCATTTTGAACCAACTTCCTTCAAATAAGTCACTTCTCATGATGAATGGAAAGAAGCAATGAAGATATAATATGATGCTTTGATAAAGAATGGCACCTGAAAGTTGGTTGATCCTCAATTATGAAGGAAACCAATAGGCTACAAGTGGATCTTCAAGAACAAGTATAAATAAGATGAGTCACTTGACAAGAATAAAGCCAGGCTTGTGGAAAAAGGTTTTGCACGAAAGGAATGGTTTGATTATGAGAAGACTTTTTCCCACACAATAAACTAGGCTTCCTAAGGCTACCTATTTCAACTTCAAGTGGATGAGGCCTCTTGAATTTTTTATTATTAATTGTTTGACCTAGATTGTTTATTAAGGGAATATGCTTAGAAAATTCTTCTTTTGAATACTTATCAATGAATTTGGTGTGTTAGAGAGTCCGTTGGGTTCCGTTAAGTTTTAATAAATTTAAGAAAATTGATTTTGGTGGTATATTCTTCCTCTGACTCAACGACAATGATTTCACCCAACACTCCATCCTCATCCCATGAAACAAACCTTGTTGATAGTATTAACATTTTTTGTTGTTATTATCCTACAGTGATGGCCTTGGCCTTTCCTCCCAGAGGCGATGGTTGGAAACTGACAATCCAATTCAGTTTTATTTGTGGATGCCTCAACACATGCTCCAAATCTAATTTCATTTCAAATGACTTACATTGTATTGACTTGTGTGCGACTTTCCCTCATTTTCCCCCAATCCACCTCAATGTATAGCTTTATATCATTAATGTTGGGTGGCAGAATGCATTCGAAGGTTGAAAATTAATGTTTAATGTCATTTATGTATAATTTTGTTAATTTATTTAAATAATTTTTTTGTACTATTATTTCTATTGTTATATATTTATCATTGGTAGATAAAAATGAAGCCTTCGACTATATTCAACCACATTAATATTTTTAATGTGGTTGTGCTAGTTAAAAATATTCTAATTTTCAAAATGTTATATTTTAATTTTATAATTAATTAAAAGATTAATATAATTAGCATATTCTAATTTTATGTTTAATTAAAAATGATTAATAAGAAAAGAAAAATATAATATAAAATAAATAAATTGATCTGATTAAATTTCATGTGGTTTGAATATATATTTTCAACAATAAAACATATAATTATCACCTATCCACTCGTGGAATCCCTCTGTAAACTTCCTGAATGCAATGATAAACAAGTCGTCTCTAATCGTATCAGAAGAGATGAAAGGGACAAAAGAGGCATTGATGTCTGTGAAATCTTGCCAGGAAAAGTTGTCGCATACTTCAGAGTCGGCTAGCCCCAAAAAATGAAGAGCCCAACAAATCCTTGTCTTTATATAAGATAGCGTGTAAGGTAACTAAAATAGAAACCTCGATATAAGTGTGAGACAGTAGTAGCCTGCAAAATGGCTGACTTTGGGTAAACTGTCCGAGTCAATTTTGCAGATGTTAGATAATATTGTCTTAAGTTGATATGATTTTGTCTTAATTTCGATTGTCTTCAACATAAAGTTTTGTCTTAAGATTTTTTTGTCTCAAACTATTTTTTTCTTAAATATAACGTTTTGTATTAAATATTTTTGTCTTCAACTATTTTTTGTCTTAAATATGAAGTTTTGTCTTAAACTATTTTTGTCTTAAATATAAAGTTTTGTCTTAAAATACTTTTGTCTCAAACTGTTTTTGTCTTATATTTCATATTTGAGACAATTTAATTGATATTAAATTTTAATAGAAATCTTGTGAGGAAAATTTGTCGCATTCTTCATTGTCGGCTACCCCCACAAAATGAAGAGCCCATATAATAGTTGTCTTTATATAAGATAAAGTGAATGCTAAGTGAAATAGCAACATCGATATATGCTCGAGACAATGGTAACCTTGAAGCTAGCTGACTTAGGGTGCATTGTCAGAGTGAATTTTACAGGTGTTAGATAATATTCCTTAAATTGATATGGTTTTGTCTTATTTGTTAATTGTCTTAAACATGTTTCATCCTAGTTTCCATTGTCTTAAATATAAAGTTTTACCTTCAAATATTTTTGTCTAAAACTGTTTTTTTCTTAAATATAAAGTTTTACCATCACATATTTTTGTCTCACACTGTTTTTGTCTTAAATTTAATGGTTTGTCTTCAAATATTTTTTTCTTAAAACATTTTTGTCTCAAACTATTTTTGTCTTAATAAATATAAAGTTTTGTGTTAAAATATTTTTGTCTCAAATTATTTTTGTCTTAAATATAAAGTTTTACCTTAAAATATTTTTGTCTCAAACTATTTTCTCTTAAATATAAACTTTTGTCTTAATATATTTTTGTCTCGCTTTGTTTTTGTGCTAAATTTTATATTTAAGACAATTCACATGATATTATATTTTAATGTAAAATAACTAACATAAAAGGTGGATTTTTAATACAAAAGATTTATTTTTTCTTCAAATTTCCCTTCATGTAGTAATGTTACCTCACATAAGAAGAGAGAATCATCATGACATACATGATTTAGATCTATTGACTAGCGTTTCAATTGGAAAAGGGATATCCCTCAAACTATATCTAACCTTCAATCTAGACATGATATATGCCTCGCCTTACCCTCAATAAATAATGTGAATATGTCTTCATTACAATAATGATTGAGACAAATTCTTCTACGATCAAGCCCTTTGAAGCCATTCTATATTTATTATATTTTTTGATTATTAAATTCTCCCCAAAGAAGGCCAAAAAATGAAAAGTGGTCAAGGATCATGGATTTCTCAAAGGGACAGACAAGAAATGGAAATGGTTGAGAATGTTTTGGAGTGAAACGCTTAATCCACATTTCATAAAGACCCTTCGACTTGTAAAGGATAAATCCCAATGGTGAGAGATAAATCCAAACCATCCAATTTTGTATATGACTACGAATATTCTTTCAATCTCTCATCTTCACTATCCATTTCATCTTCACTATTTATTTAATAAAAAATAGAATTTATAAAGCCTATTCTAAAATGCACCATGCTTATACATATAATATTGTAATATTAATTTTTTTAATAAATATTGTAATATTAACTAGTTTAATTGGATATTAAAAATTGATATATTTTAATTAAAATGAATATTACAAACAATATAATAATTGATGGAGAATATTAAAATTCAATATATTTCTTTTCAAAACATTGTAATGTAACATAATCTTTTAGAAACATTTTCATTCATTATATTTTCATTGAAATAAATAATGTAATATAATATAAACATTCACAAATATGACAAATATGATGGTTAAAAAGGAGTCAAAATATTGTTTTAAATGAAATAAGTAAAGTTTTTTCATCCTTCCCTAGATGTTAGAAAAGCATTAGATCACTTAGTTGTGATGACTAGGATAGAAGACGAAAGTTTTCCGAAGTTGCAATGAACCTTTGTTTGTGTACAAAATTTTTTCATGCAATAATCATTATCATTAAGGTATACTTCCATCAAGTCTTTTATGGCATGCTAGATTTAGACACCCAAACTATGAAAACCTTTGTTTGTTGAAGAAAAATGGTGTTACTTGTTTTCCAACTATTCTTAGGAAACTTAGACAATGTGATGTTTGTATCTTAGGAAAGCAGAATGGACAATCATTTCATGATTCTCATTGTAGAGCACATAGAAAGCTTGAACTCATTCATTATGGTTTGTGTGGTCCTATTTTTGTTCCTTCTACAAATGTAAATAAATATATTATGAAATTTATGGATGACTACGCCAGAATGTGTTAGGTTTATTTATTGAAGAAATCTTAAGAATTTGAAACATTTAAGAACTTTTATGCATAGATTGAAAATGATGCACAATATCATAGTGACTCTATTTGTATTCATAATGAAAAATAATATACTTCAAATTATTTTTAAAACTATCATTGTTAGCATGGGATCAAACATGAAACAATCGTGACTTACAGTCTCCAAAAAAATGAAGTAGTTGAAAGAATGAATATGACAATCTAAAATATGGTATGTTTAATGACCTTTTTCAAGAATGTTAACTTGATATTTTTGACTGATGTGGTTCTATGTGATGTGTATTTAAATAGTATATTGAAATATCATGCTATCAAAAACAAGACTCCTTATGAAATATGGTATGGCTGCATTGCTTCGGTGATGCATCTCAGGGTTTTCAGTTCTACTTGTTATGCCTTCATACCTAATGAACAAAGAAACAAAATCAGTGTAAGGAGTAGAAAATGTATATTCTTGGGCTACTATAATAGCTCTAAAGCATATTGTCTCTATGATTAAGTGAGTAAAAAGCTTATAATATCTAGAAATGTGATCTTTCTTGAATCTTCCAAGAGTGACATTGTTGTTGAGCAGAAGCTTCATCACCTGGATAGATTCAGACATGCAAAGTATTTTCAAGTTTTTGATAATGAAATTCCACATATTGAATGGGGGATCCTTATACATGGTCAATCTATGGAATCTCCATCTCATGCACTCTCTCCCCCATATGATGCTCCAAGCACTAATCAAGATGATGGTTTGAGTGATGTGATTTCCAAAATTGGTAGGATAAACATTTATTTAGCTCCATCTCAACCAAATTAGGAGCTTGGGCCATCTTAGAAAGGTCCTCCAATATGGAAAACAAAGAAACTTCAAAGTGTTCTTCTTCATGAGGTTGGAAAGAGAAGAACAAGAGGTTTAACTAGATAGAATAGAGGTTATGTAGATGATCTTGATTCACCTGTTGATATAGATGTTTCTTATGATTTTGAACTAAATTCTCTACAGATTGTGAACCAACTTCCTACAAAGAAGTCACTTCTGATGATGATTGGAAAGAAGCGATGCAGATATAATATGATGCTTTGATAAAGAATGGCACCTGAAAGCTGGTTGATCCTCCATTCGGAATGAAACGAATAGGCTGCATGTGGGTCTTCAAGGAAAAGTATAAATAAGATGGTTCACTTGACAAGAATAAATCCAGGCTTGTGGAAAACGTTTTCGCAAAAAGAAGGGTTTGATTATGAGGAGACTATTTCCCCCACAACAAACTAGGCTTCCTAAGGCTTCCTATTTCAACTTCAAATGGATGAGGGCCTTTTGACTTTTTCATCTTTAATTCTTTAATTGATGACCCATATTAACTCTCAAGGGAATATGCTTAGAAAGTTCTTCTTTTGAATGCTTATCAATGAATTTGGTGTGTTAGAGATTTTGTTGGATTGCATTGATTTTTAATAAATTTAAAAAGATTAATGTCGGTGGTATCTCTTCCTCTGATTCAATGATGATGATTTCACCCAAAACTCCATCCATGTCCCATGAAATGAATTTTGTTGACAGTATAACACTTTTTTGTTATTATTATCCAACAACGATGGCCTCAGAGTTTCCTCCCG
Organism: Pinus taeda; assembly: GCA_000404065.3. Taxonomy (NCBI): domain Eukaryota; kingdom Viridiplantae; phylum Streptophyta; class Pinopsida; order Pinales; family Pinaceae; genus Pinus; species Pinus taeda. The sequence goes on from APFE031108620.1 coordinate 87,366, forward strand.
GAGGCGGCGGTTGGAAACCGACAATGCAATTTAGTTTTGTTTATGGATGTCTCAACACATGCTCCAAATATAATTTCATGTCAAATGAATTCCATTATATTGGCTTGTGTGCATCTTTGCATCATTTTCCCCCACTCAACCTCAATGTTTAGCTTTATATCATTCATTTTGGGTGGTAGAACACATTCCAAGGTTGAAAATTAATGTTTAATGTAATTAATGTTTAATTTTGCTAATTTGTTTAAATATTTGTTTTGTATTATTTTATTTATTGTTAATATATTATCAAATGGTTGATAACAATTAAGCCTTCGACTCATAATAACCAAATATTAATATTTTTAATGTGGTTGTGCTAGTTAAGAAATATTCTAACTTTTCAAAAATTTATATTTTAATTTTAATAATTAATTAAAAGATTAATATGATTAGCACATTCTAATTTTATATTTAATTAAAAATGATTAATGAAAAAAGAAAAATACAATATAAAAGAAAGAAAATGTTTTGAATTAATTTCATGTGGTTTGAATATTTATTTTCAAAAATAAAAATATAATTATCTCCTATCCACTCATGGAATCCCTGTGCAAACTTCTTGAATGCAATGATAGACAAGTTGTCTCTAATACTACCAATAGAGATCAAAGGGATAAAACAGGAATTGATGTCTATTAAATCTTTCCAGGAAAAGTTGTCGCGTAATTCATAGTCGGTTGCCCCCAAAAAATGAAGAGCCCAACATTGTTGTCTTTATATAAGATAGTGTGAATAGCAAGTAAAATAGAAACCTCGATATAGGCATGAGATAGTAGTAGCTTGGAAGTTCGCTGACTTAGGGTAAACTGTCAGAGTCAATTTTGTAGGTGTTAGATAATATTGTCTTAAATTGATATGATTTTGTCTTAATTTTTAACTATGTTAAATGGCTTTTGTCTTAATTGCCGTTGTCTTAAACATAAAGTTTTTTCTTAAAATAGTTTTGTCTCAAACTATTTTTGTCTTAAATATAAAGCTATGTCTTAAAATGTTTATGTCTCAAACTGTTTTTGTCTTACATATAAAGTTTTGTCTTAAAATATTTTTGTCTCAAACTACTTTTTGTCTTAAATATAAACTTTTGTCCTAAAATATTTTTGTCTCAAACTATTTTTGTCTGAAATATTTTTGTCTCAAACTATTTTTTGTCTTAAATATAAAGTTTTCTCTTAAAATGTTTTTGCCTTAAACTATTTTTGTCTTCAATATAAATTTTTGTCTTAAAATATTTTTGTCTCAAACTATTTTTGTCTTAAATTTTTTATTTGAGACAATTCAATTGATATTAAATTTTAATAGAAATCTTGTCAAGTAAAGTTGTTACATTCTTCACTGTCACCTACCCCCACAAAATGAAGATCCCATCGAATCATTCTCTTTATATATGATAACATGAATGGTGAGTGAAGTAGAAACATCGATATAGGCGCAAGATAGTACTAGCCTACAAGCTGACTGACTTGCGGTGCATTGTCAGAGTCAATTTTACAGGTGTTAGATAATATTGTCTTAAATTGATATGGTTTCGTCTAATTTGTTAACTTTCTTAAACAGGTTTTTCCTTAATTACCATTGTCTTAAATATAAATTTTTGTCTCCAAATATTTTTGTCTCAAACTATTTTTGTCTTAAATATTAAGGTTTGTCTTCAAATATTTTTGTCTTAAATATAAGGTTGTCTTAAAATATTTTTGTCTCAAACTATTTTTATCTTAAATATTTTTGTCTTAAATATATAAATTTTGTGTTAAAATATTTTTGTCTCAAACTATTTTTGTCTTAAATATAAACTTTTGTCATAAAATAATTTTGTCTCAAACTATTTTTGTGTTAAATTTTATATTTAAGACAATTCAATTGCTATTATATTTTAATGTAAAATAACTAAAAATAAAAAGTGGATTTTTAATACAAAAGATTTATTTTGTCTTAAAAAAATGTCTTAAAATTTCCCGTCATGTAGTAGTGTTACCTCACATAAGAAGAGAGAAGAGAGAGTAAAAGCATCATGACATACATGATTTAGATCTATTGACTAACCTTTAAATTGGGAAAGGGAGATCCCTAAAACTATGATCTAACCTTCAATATAGACATGGTATATGCCTTGCCTTACCCAAAATAAAGAAATGTGAATATATATTCATTATAATAATGATTGAGACAAATTCTTCTACGATTAGGACCTTTGAAGCCATTTTGTATTTGTTATATTTTTTGTTTATTAAATTCTCCTCCAAGTAGGCCGAAAAAGGAGAAGTGGTCAAGGATCATGGATTGCTCAAAGGGAGAGACAAGAAATTGAAATGGTTGAGAACGTTTTGGAGTGAAACACTTAATCCGCATTTCATAAAAACCCTTCCACTTGAAAGGATTAATCCAGATGGTGAGAGATAAATCCGAACCATCCAATTTTGTATACGACTATGAATATTATTTCAATATCTCATCTTCACTATCTATTTAATCAAAAATAGAATTTATAAAGACCTATTCTAAAACACACCATGCTTATAGATATAAATATTTTACAAACTAAAAAGTTTAATAAAAATATTGTAATATTAACTAGTTTAATTGGATATTAAAATTGATATAATTTTAATTAAAATGAATATTACAACATTATATAATTGTTGGAGAATATTAAAATTTAATATATTTCTTTTCAAAACATTGTAATGTAATATAATATTGAAGAAACATTTTCATTCAGTATAGTTTCATTGAAATAAACAATGTAATAGAATGTAAACATTCACAAATATCACAAATATGATGGTAAAAAAGGAGTCAAAATATTGTTTTAAATGAAATAATTAAAGTGTTTTCATCCTTCCATAGATGCCAGAAAAGTATTAGATCACTTAGTTCTCATGACTAGTATAGAAGAACAAAGTCTTCTTCAACTCCAAGGAACCTTTTTTTGTGTACAAAATGTTTCATACAATTATCATCATGATTAAGGTATACTTCCATCAAGTCTTTTATGGCATGCTAGATTTGGACACTTGAACTATGACAACCTTTGTTTGCTGAAGAAAAGTGGTGTTACTGGTTTTCCAACTATTCTTAGGAAACTTAAGCAATGTGATGTTTGTATCTTAGGAAAGCACAACAGATAATCATTTCACGATTCTCATTCTAGAGCACATAGAAAGCTTGAACTCATTCATTTTGATGTGTATGTTCCTATGATTATTCCTTCTACAAATGGAAATAAATATATGATGAAATTTGTTGATGAATACATGAAAATGTGTTAGATTTATTTATTGAACAAACCTGATCCATTTGAAACATTTAAGAACTTTTATGCATGGATTGAAAATGATGCACAATCTCATATTGACTTTATTTGTATTGATAATGAAAAATAATATTTTTCAAATGAATTTGAAAACTCTCTTTGTTAGCATGGGATCAAACATGAAACAATCATGACTTACAATCCCCAATAAAATGAAGTATTTGAAAGAATGAACATGACAATCTTAAATATGGTACATCTAATGGCCTTTTTCAAGAATGTTAACCTGATGTTTTTTTATTGATGTGGTTTTATGTGATGTTTATATAAATAATAGATGTCCATCTCATGCTATCAAAAACAAGGCTGCTTATGAAATGTGTTATGGCTACATTCCTTTAGTGACACATCTTAGTGTTTTTGGTTTCACATGTTATGCCTTCATACCTAATGAACAAAGAAACAAGCTCAGTGCAACGAGTAGAAAATGTATATTCTTGGGGTACTAAAATACCTATAAATCATATTATCTCTATGATGAAGTGAATAAAAAGTTTATAATATCTAGAAATGTGATCTTTCTTAAATCTTCCTAGAGTGTCAATGTTGTTGAGTGGAGGCTTCATCGTCTAGATAGATTCATATATTCAAAGTCTTTTCAAGTGTTTGATAATGAGATTCTAAATAGTGAAGGGGGGATCCCTATACTGGGTCAATCTATGGAATCTTCATCTCAAGCACTCTCTCCCCCACATGAAGCTCCAACAACTAATCAAGATGACAGTTTGAGTGATGTGATTTCCAAAACTAGGAGGATAAATCTTGATTTAGCTCCATCTCAACCAAATGAGCTGTTATGAAACTAGCTCACAAAAGGATAGAAAAGATAGATCAACGCCTTAGAATTTGGCCTCTTTGAGGGGGCAACCTCCTTTACATTACACAAATGAACAATTCTTGGATGATTCAAATGAAAAACCATCCTTTTTATATATAGGAGTCTAAGGGGTCAAAATATAACCAAGCCAACCTAACAATAATAATATAAATGCACAAAAATAACAATAGAGGGATTCTATGGGGAATAATAATAACAATATTGGGGCAATAGGGGCACAACAATAACAATAAGGAATGCAACAACAATAGTAATCAGGGAATCACTAGTATTATAGGGACCTAACATGCCCCTCTCCTTAAAAAAAGTGTTTTCCTCAACTTTTGAGTAGTTCTGGATGCTTCTGTATAAAATTCTCATCCTCCCATGTGGAATCTTCAACGAGTAAGTTCTTCCACTTGATGTCATACTCTGAAATTAATTAATTTCATAGTTATCGAGTTCTTGTTTATTTGATTGCTTCGTGTTCCAATATGATTTTTCCTTCCTCATCAAGTTCTGGCAATATTGTTTGAACTGGAAGCTTGTCACCTATAACCTTCTTTAAGTATGAAACATGGAAAACTAGGTGCACTCAAGAAACTGCAGGAAGCTCCAATTTGTATCCCATAGTACCTATCTTTTGCAACACCTTGTACGGACCATAATACTTTGGTGATAATTTATTATCATTCTTAGCTTCCTTTAAGGAAATTTGTTTATATGGTTGTAGCCGTAGGAATACCCAATCACCTACATCAAAACTTCTTTCACTACGATGTTTATATGCCTACTGTTTCATTCTGTTATGCACCAAGGTGAGGTTATCCTTTAGGAGTTGGAGAACTTGTTGATGATGCTCGATGTGATCTTCCACTGCTTGAACCTTAAAATTTTCTCTTAAATATGATGTGATGGATGGTGTATGATATCCATAAAGTTCCATAAATGGGGCCATTTTTATTTCAGTATGGAAGGAAGTGTTATACCACGATTCAGCCATACGCAACCATTTAACCCATTGTGACTGCTATCAGATACAAAGCAACGAAGATATCCTTCCAAACATTTGTTTACTATCTCAGTTTGCCCATCAGATTGAGGATGATAAGATGAGATATGAGCTAACTGAGTACCAAGACAAGAAAATAATTTTGTCCAAAAATTTCCAGTGAAAATGGGATCTCTGTCACTTACAATAATCTTTACGTTTCCATGTATCTTTTGAATTGTTTCCATAAATGCGGTAGAAATTGTACTCATTTTAAATGGATGAGATAATGCACAAAAGTGTGCATACTTGGTAAGTTTGTCAACTACCACCATGATAATACTCTTTCCTTTGGACTTGGGTAAACCTATGATAAAATCCATTGAAACCTCCTCCCAATGTTGGATTCAAATGGATAAAGGTTGTAATAGTCCCGGGGTCTTAATTGTTTCAACATTATTTTGTTGGCAAATCAAACATTTTTCCACAAACTTTTGAATATTTGATTTAAGGCCATGCCAAAAAAAATCCTTCTTAACCTTGGGGTATGTTTTTAGAAATCTTGAGTGCCCTCCTAAGGGAGAGGTGTGCAATTCCCTAAGAATCATTTGTTTGAGTTGGGAGCATAGGTATAACCAATCCTTGTACCATAAAAAACCTTTTTTCCTGCTAAATGTATCATCTGTACTAGGATCTTGTGGTATCTTCTGAATGAGTGCCCACACTTCCTCGTCATTCTTTGATTCATCCCTTGCTTCATTTATCCAATCTGGTTGGATAATAGAAATGGCGCAAAAAAATGCTTCCACATCCTCATCCTTTCTTGAGAGTGCATCTGCCACAACATTTTGCTTCCCTTTTTTATAGATGATTTCAAAGTCATGACCCAACATCTTTGTGACCCATTTTTGCTCCTCTTCTAAAGATAATCTTTGTTCTGAAAGGTATTTAAGACTATCAAGATCTGTTTTTTTCTTCAAATTATGGAGTTTGCAAAAACTACAACTTCCTTTGATCATATCTCTGAAAATATAGCAAGACAAACTCTGAAATTTGGACCCAATCTTCAGTGAGATTTACTCTGAAATGGGTTTAGTTTTTAGCTTTTGAAACGTCTCAGAAAAGGAGTTCTAGCGAAATTTCCACGATGACCTGTTTGGAGCAGCAAAACCCTAGAATCCAAAGCTCTGATACCAAATGTTATGAAACCAGCTTACAATAAGATAGAAAAGATAGATCAACGCCTTAGAATTCAACCTCTTTGAGTGGGCAACCTCCTTCAGATTACACAAATGAAAAGTTCTTGGATGATTCAAATGGGAAAACCTCCTTTCTATATCTAGGAGTCTAAGGGGTCATAATATAACCAAGCCGACCTAACAATAATAATATAAAGGCGCAAAAATAACAATAGAGGGATTTTATGGGGCACAATAATAACAATATGGGGGTAATAGGGGCACAAAAATAACAATAAGGGATACACCGATAATAGTAATGGGGGGAATTACTAGTATTATAGGGACCTAACATGAGAAGCCTGGGCCATCTTATAAAGTTCCTCCAAGATGGCCAACAAAGACACTTCAAAGTGTTCATCCTAATGAGGTTGGAAATACAAGAACACGAAGCTCAACTAGATGGAATAGAGGTGATGTAGACAATACTGATTCACCTATTGATATGGATGTTTCTTATGATTTTGAAATAAATTGTCTACGTATTTTGAGCCAAATTCCTTCAAAGAAGTCACTTGCATGATGAATGGAAACAAGAAATGCATATATAATTTGACAATTTGATAAAGAATGGCACGTGGAAGGTGGTTGATCCTTCATTGGGGAAAAAAAATAGGTTGCAAGTGGGTCTTCAAGAACAAGTGTAAAAAGGACGGCTCATTTGACAAGCATAAAGCTAGGTTTGTGGAAAAAGGTTTCACAAAAAAAAAAGGGGTTCAATTATGAGGAGACCTTTTCCCCCACAATAAGCTAGGATTCCTAAGGCTTCATTTCAACTTCAGGTGGATGAGGGTCTTTTGAATTTTGAATTTTGAACTTTTTAAATTGATGACCTAGATTGATTCTCAAGGGAATACACTTAGAAATTTCTTCATTTGAATGCTTATCAACGACTTTGGTCTATTAGAGAGTTCATTGGGTTGTGTTGAATTTTAATAAATTTAAAATAATTGATGTCGGTGGTATATTCTTCCTTTGATTCAACGACGATGATTTCACCCAACACTCCATCCCCGTCCCATGAAACAAACCTTATTGACAGTATTAACTTTTTTTTGTTTTTATTATCTGACAGTTATGGCCTCGGCCTTTCCTCTTAGAGGCAGTGCTTGGGAACTGACAATCCAATTTAGTTTTATCTATGGATGCCTCAACACGTGCTCCAAATATCATTTCAAATGACTTCCATTTTATTGACTTCTATGAATCTTTGCCTCATTTTCCCCCACTCCACCTCAATATTTAGCTTTATATCATTCATGTTGGGTGGCAAAACACATTTTGAGATTGAAAATTAATGGTTAATGTCATTTAAGTTTAATTTTGTTAATTTAATTAAAATATTTTTTATTATTAGTGTATAGTTAATATTTAATCAATGGAGATAAAGAATCCTCGACATATCAACCAAATTAGTATTTAAGGTGGTTGTCTAGTTAAAAATACTCACACCACAAAATGTTAAATATGTAGTGTATAATTAATAAAAAATAATATGTTCACGTATTCAATTATATATTAAATTAATGAAAAATGAAAATATAATATAAAGAAGAAATTGATATTAAATCTCATGTGGTTTGAATATCTCTTTTCAAAAGTTAAAAATATAAATAACCCATATCCACTCATGGAATCCCTGTGCAAAATTCTCTAATGCAACGACAGACAAGTTATCTCTAATCATATCAGCAGAGATCGAAGTGATAAATGGGAAATTGATGTCCATGAAATCTTATGATGAAAAGTTGTTGTGTACTTCAGAGTCGGCTACCCCAAAAAGATGAAGAGTCCAACAAATCGTTGTCTTTAAATAAAATAAAGTGAATGGTACGTGAAATAGAAGCCTCAATATAGGCATGAGATAGAAGTAACCTACAAGTAGGTTGACTTAGGGTAAACTATCAGAGTCAATTTTGCAGGTGTTAGATAATATTCTCTTAAATTGATATGGTTTTGTCTTAATTGTTAACTTTCTTAGATGGGTTTTCTCTTAATTGTCAGTCTTAAATATAAAGTTGTCTTAAATTTTTTTGTCCCAAACTACTTTTGTCTTAAACATAAAGTCTTGTCTTAAAATATTTTTTTCTCAAACTATTTTTGTCTTAAATATAAAGTTTTGTATTAATTTTTTTGTCTCAAACTATTTTTTGTCTTAAATATAAAGTTGTCATAAAATGTTTCTGTCTTAAGCTATTTTTGTCTTAAATAAAAAGTTTTATCTTAAAATATTTTTGTCTCAAACTGTATTTGTCTTAAATATAAAGTTTTCTCTTCAAATACTTTTGTGTCTTAAATTTTGTACCTAAGACAATTCAATTGATATTAAATTTTAATGTAAAGTAACTAAAATAAAAAGTGACTTTTTAAGACAAAAGATTTCTTTTGTCTTAAAAAAATGTCTTAAAAGTGCCCTTCATGTAGTAGTGTTACCTAAGATAAGAAGGGAAAGTAAAAGCATCATGAAATACACAATTTAGATCTATTGACCAACCTTTCAATTGGGAAAGGGAGATCCCTCAACCTACGATCTAACCTTCAATATATACATCGTAAATTCCTCACCTTACCCTCAATGAAGCAATGAGAATATATATTCATTACAGTAATAATTGAGGCAAATTTTGCTATGGTCAGGCCCTTTGAAGCCATTCTATATTTATTATATTTTTTATTTTTTATATTCTCCTCCAAGTGGTTGGAAAAATGAAATGTCATCAAGGGTCATGGATAGCTCAAAGGAATGGACAAGAAATTGAAATGGTTGAGAATGCTTTGCAGTGAAACCCTTAATCCAAATTCCATAAAACCCCTTCCACTTGTAAAAGATAAATCTAGATTATGAAAGATAAATCCAAACCATACAATTTTGTATATGGATATGAATATTCTCTCAACCTCCCATTTTCGCTATCCATTTCATAAAAATAAAAATTTATAAATGCTTATTCTAAAATAAACCATACCTATAAATATAAGTATTGTACTATTAAAAAGTTTATTGAAATATTGTAATATTAACCAATTTAATTGGATATTAAAAATTGATATAATTTAATTAAAAAAAATATTACAACATTATATAATTGTCGGAGACTATTAAAATTAAATATATTTCTTTTCAAAACATTGTAATGTAACATAATCTTTAAGAAATATTTTCATTCAATATAATTTGATTAAAATAAACAATGTAATAAAATATAAACATTAACAAATATCACAAATATGATGCTAAAAGAGGATTCAAAATATTCCTTTAAACGAATAATTAAAGTGTTTTCATCCTTCCCTTATATGGCATGAAACAATAAAATTAATTGATTTAGTTGATTTAAGGTAGTGATGATATTTCCTAAAAAGAATAGTATTTTTTGGTATGATTTTGATGAAAGTCTCTAATTATTTTTAGAAATTTAATTTATAGTTGTCAAGTTTTATAATTAAAATGTTTTATTAGTTCTTGTGAGTGTTGAATCCATTTCGATCATCAAGAAAGTATTCAATTATTTTTAATTTCAAAACTAAAAAAGAATTGCGTTGAATAGAAAATCATCGTCCTAGAATCCTTAAAGAATGATGAAGAGATTAAAATTATGATAAGCTCATCACATCATTATTGCAATACAAAAAGGTCGTTAGGCTTCAACATGAGAGTTTTAGAAACCTGCGTTGTCATCTTATCCACCTTCCTTTTGTGAGTGCTATTTTTGAGATATTTTCAAAGGTAAACTTAGGGAAGGGCACAAAGACTCTTAAGAAATATCTAATGTTTGACTTTGATAAAGGTTTAAAGATATCGAGAGGATTTCCGAAGATAAAATTTGGAAAATCTCAAACAATTCCTGAAAGGAAACAGTACAAACCAAAACACAGCTACAACTGCTAAATTAAACAAACAAATCTCAAAAAGAGAGTGGCATATCCAACTCTGGCTGAGCATCTATATTTATACAAATCTGAGTGAGTTACATAAATTAAATTTGCCTCTTCGTGTATTGATGACGCCAGATGATGTTGGCCCTTTGAACTTTGGAGTGCTGAGGCGGTGATGGTAGAGGCAGTTAAGGGCGAAGACTGAGGTGGTGTGGTAGTGATGAAGTATGTGGTGAGATGAGTACATATCCAACATTCTCCCCCTTAATTATCTGACCAAAAAAAATTGCAAAGGATTTTCTAAATATGTATTCAAATTGATCTTGTAATCTGTAGAACTCCAGAAACATTATCTTCGGTTGTTATTATATTCTCTTTGGGCTTTCATCACAATAGGTATTCTTATTCTCTCTTGTACATGCATACAATTGATTACTAATGTCCATATAAAAAGAAATCCATCTACCGAGGTACATGGGTACCATGCACTGTACTCGCTAGTTCTCTAGGAATCCTTTTCACCTACTTGATTCATCAATCATGTTAAACTCTTCCTGACTTGATTCCTTAAATTCAGGTTCCATCTCACATTTTAACTTCCTCGATTACACATCAAGCTTAGATACAATTATACCTACCACCTTTGTATCTACCTAGTGGTTAATTCCACAACTTGATGCCGCATCCTCTCTCTACTAAAGAGGGATAAACACTACATTCCTAACTCAACAATTACAAATCAAGTTTAGATACAAGTACACCTTATGTATCTATCTAGTGGTCAATTCCGCAACTTCATATCACATCCTCTCTCTTCCTAAGAGAGATAAAAGTTGTCTTTTTGACTCAACAAGGCTTACAACATACTTGGCCAAATCAACTTTTTGATGTTAGGTACAACTGATCATAAACCCCCTTACAACATGAATGTCTCATTACAATAATCTCAAGTGAGGTAAAAAAAATACAAAGGTCAATACTCTGCCAAAATATATAAGCCCATTTAATCTACTTTACCTCATCTTTTTTAAAATTATAAACACTAATAGTGCTTTCAAGAACTCGTTGATTTACTTCAAACCCCCTCCACTTCAAGGTCTCAAATCCATGTATGAGATTTTATGTTTCCCACTTTAATTAAAAGGATGAATTCAAAGAATAAAACAAACATATGGATTTCTATCATTTCAATCATATTAAATATGACCTCACACTGTGGGTTCCACTCAACCCGTAGGTTTAAAAACATGTAAACAATTCCATTCTTAACACATCACATGAAATTTTCTCCTCGCTAACTGCTCGGATGACTTCTCCATAGCGAATATGTTCCACACAATGTTACATACATGTACGTCATTAAAGTTATCACTTTAACCCTTTTGAAGGGCATCACTCATGCATGGAAGGATATTGTTGGCTCACATTGCTAGTTCTTGATGTAGAAATGAATAATTAGGGCTTCGGCCTACCAAACAATCCAGACCAAATAACATAAGGGTTCCCTCTCTTCATGGACAAGAATGACTCTACCAAAGTTTTCGTGTCTCCTTCTATGGATATTTCAAATTCTCAACAAGAATTGCCACACCAATATAGTGATAAATACTTCACAAATTACTTCAAGTTAAATGATGATGACTCAAAAGACAACGTGGGCCAAGCATCCAACAAAAATCATTTCCTTTGGAAGACATGATTAAAGCTAGATCTAAAAAAAAATCTTCCACACTCGTGGATGCATCTATTGTTTCACTTGGTAAATTGTGAGCTCCCTTGTTGGAAACAGAAACTCTAACAAAACATCAGGTCATAGTCTAGACCTGATTATCGCTGAAAGAAAACAATGTAAAAAAGGAAAACTTAGTCAGAGAATTGTTGAGTTTTGTCCTTTATTCAGTAGTTACACACAACAATTTTGTAGGCAAACAGAATGGTGATGACTCTTATATCCTTAGACAAATCTAAAAAAACAATATTCACACTTCTCACTCGATGATTTAAACACAACACATTGTCTTTGACACACAAAGCTCATGGGTTCCATATCTCCTTTTAAACAGAAAATAACACAAAGCTCATTCATGAATGGTTATTAAACTCCATGCAACTCAACCTCTCTTCTAAAAAGAAAATATTGGTGACAATATCAAATTATATAGTTTCTTTCCATAACATGTTAGCTCTAGCTCTAGTCAGTTGATGGAAAAAGAAACCACATAAATTATTTCTCTACTCTCGTCCCTAAGCCCTCTTATGATAGAGTAGGCCTAAGGATGGATCTAATACCACTTGAAATGAAACAGTACAAACCAAAACGCAGCTACAACTGCTAAATTAAACAAACAAATATCAAGCAGAGATTGGGATATCCAACTCTGGCCGAGCATCTGTATTTATACAAATCTGAGTTAGTTACATAAATTAAGTTTGCCTCTTCGAGTATTGATGAGGCCACATGGTGTTCACCCTTTGAAGTTTGGAGTGTTGAGGTAGTGACAGTTGAGGCGGTGAAGGGTGAAGATTGAGGCGGTGTGGCGATGATGAAGTATGTGTTGAGATGATTACATATCGAAAAATTCTTACAATTTTTCCCAAGTGTAAAATCTGAAGAGTAAGAAAGATCCGAAGAATTTGGAGACTTTCCAAAATGTAATGTTTGAGAAACCTTGAATATTTTAAGGGGAATTTTAAAAATAAACTTTGAGAAAGAACTAATATTTTTGGGAGGCTTTTTAAAGTGCAAATTATGAGAAATTGTTGAAGCAATTTACCGACTTTCTAAACTTAGACGGAGAGAAGTTTTGAATATTTGTAAGTTAATTTCATAAATTTAATATTTTAGTTATCTTAAATAATTTGAAGAAAACTTTGTGGTTTTTGTTTGTTTATGGATTTTTGGATATATACTTGATATATACTTTGTGTTATAATGATTTTCACTAGACTTGATCTTGTGCCTCACTTAGATTAATCCAATGAGTTACTTATTCACAATGGAAAACAAGAATAAATAAAGAAATTAAAGAGATTTTGATGGATGAGAGGAGTTTTTAATAAATAAAAAGTAATGATGGATTTTTTTTCAAGTATAGAAACTCTACTGAATTTTAGATATAAAATTGTAAATGTTTGGTCAAATTTAAAAAAAAAACTTCAAATCTCTATTAATTTTGTAGCCTCTATAAAATTTTGGTGTTATTTAAGGAAAATGATGTTACCCTACAAAATTTGGGAAATTTACTTTTATAGAAAAAATAGAAATTAGTAGAATATTATTTTGGAAAATTCATGGAAAATTTGCTTATCTCCAAAATTTAGCCCTAAAAACTTTCCTTGGTTTTCAGAGAGTAAAGTTTAAAATTTTCGAAAAGACATAGAGGTTCTTTCAAATCAAGTTTTCAAAATAAGTCTAAGAAATAACTCAAGATTTTAGGGTATATGAAAACCTTTCTTTTCAATTAGATTTTGAAATCAATTTTTAAGTTTTTATGAGTTATTTATAAACTACCATGGATATTCCACTAGATAGTTCATCACAATAGATTTGATAAAATAAATTAAAAAATACACAGTGACAGTTATATTCTTTTTGGTTCCATATTTGTTAATTTTTCATTTATGTGTGAAATAAAGAAAATATTGAAAATACTGAGCAATAAATATAATGACACAAAAACCATAATGAGCACAATGACATTCTTTAAGAAACTCTTATAGGAGAAAATATAATGGAAAGGTAAGGATGCTCTACTCTCTTTTTTCTAATATGAAAATAATGAAATAATAAGGGAGAAGGGACTTTCTATTTAGTTACCTGAGACTTGTGGTTTATTAGGCCACTATAGAACACTACCCCCCTTTATTATCCTCTCTTAATTTGAATCTTAGTTACTCTTATCTATCATGGAGCAAATGTAATCAAATATAATGAAACCCCTTCTTCTCTTCATACCCCGATTTTAACCATGTTTCGATAGCTAACTATTGGTCAGGTGTGACTCCAATTAATTTCAAATAGAGTTACAACACCGACCCTTATAGAGTCTTCGTCGTAATCCTCATGTGGTTAGTCCCTTTTATATTAGTAATGGTTGTTTGTATGGAATCTTCTTGAATCATGGTGGTCAATCATAATAGGTCATCTTGCAGGAGGCATAAATTTTGCATACAAACTCTGAGTGACATAATACTTGCATTGTTTGAAACTTATCTGAGCGTAGAGAAATTTGACATGGTCCTACACATAAGAGGGAGAGTTTTGAACCCAAAAATCATCATATAATTCCTCAAAATGGCTCTTAAATTTTTCAGAGTCTAATTCTTGAACTCATACTTGTTAGTAAAATTGACCTTGCAGGTTGATTCCTTCAACGTTTTTACTATATAAGAATCGAGAGGGACGAAAAATCTATACGGATCCAATCCAAATCATATCTCACCATTTAGGAGGATTTTGGTTCCCATAATATTTTATTGAATCGAGTGAGAAAAATGTTCCCCTACCTCCTTTCTAGAATATCATTTTTCATTTTCTTGGAAGATGTCCTTTTAATCCAATATGTAAAAGATCATGTAACCTATGTCTTATATTTTTGGAAATATTTTACTAAATTGTTTCCTCCATCAATTTTGTCTTCTTATTTTGAGCTAAATCCTCTATGAAAGGTAGGACTTGTTCCTCTTCCTGATTCAACATGGAAGGATCATAGAGGTTGACCTTTTCCACATTCACTATAGATTAAATTTACATCTATGGAGGTAGACTAGGTTTGTAGGCATTGCCTCTCACATTTTCAAGTATCTCCAAAGGGATACATAATAGATCCTTGATCTTTTTACCAAAAACATATAGCATTCGCTTGTTTAACTGTAACAACATTATGTCTCCCACTCTAAACATCTCTATTATTTGTTGATCATGCCCAAATTTTTATTTTTCCTATGATTTTTTCAACCTCTCCTATACTTGAAAATGGATCTTCATAATATTCTAAACAAGTTTTTCTACTCTTAATGCATCTCCTATGAGATCCTCCCTTATTACTTGTTTCCCATATATAACATCTGAAGGTAATGGTGGCAAATATCCACACACAAGTTTCGACTGGGGACTTACTAGTAGAAGCTCAGATTTAGTTTCTAGAAAAGTGTTGTATGTATACCATATTTTCATCCCAAGTATTTTTATGCCTCTGATTGTCACCTCTCAAAATATATACCAAAGTATTCTTGAATACTTTTGTGTTCCCATGTTTTTATATGGAATGTTTTACACCACTTTATCTACTTATCCATATTCTCCCATAAAGAAATCCAAAATGCACTCACATTTGGTGTCTTTCTCTAAAATAATGCTCCCCGATATCCCAAAGTGTACACATACTTATTAAAAAAATGAGTTTGTTTTTTCTTCCCCTTTAATGGTCCTTTTATAATACATGATAATTCACACCTTGTTAAATGCATCAAATACTATGAATAGCTAGACATGCCCCTTCCTAGTTGTTTCTAAATCTCCCACAATGTCCAAGGAAATCTTTTCATAAAGATGAATGGGTAAAATTAAAGGAAGGTATAGTCCTTATTTATTTTTACTAGTATTGTCGGTACAAAAATGCGTACATCCTCTAATGAACCTTGGTACATGTTCATGCATTCTAGGCTACTACACATGCCACTACCAACTAGATATTTTCTACCGAACATGAAAATGCCTTGCAACTTTGAAGGCGTGAGATTTTTTTAAGAGCTACAGTTAGACACCTTTAGGAACAGAAATCATGTCCAACCTATAGAGTGACCCATTCTATAGATGAAAAAATAACTATGCTATCATCATTGTTTACATGACTTTGGTTGTGTAGATACTAAAATCCCTTCTTGAAGTCATCATATCCTGCATATGCTTCTTTATATGCTAAATAGGTGAAAGACTCGATATACATCATAATTCCCAAGCCTGTAATCATTTATGGGGGTTTTCTTGAAAGCATGTTAACCAACTTATTTTTGGTACCCTTCTTGTACTTAATGACTAAATGAAATTTATATAATAATCCCATACACTTGTGGTTTCTAGTCATATGAAACTTACATTACATCTATATGTAATGTAACCAATGGTGAATTATGTCAATGATGGTATATTTTCCCATTAGAGCTTCTTTTCACCTTCTAACAACTTATGCTAGAGGATGAAGCCCCTTGTAAAAAATAGGGTAGTTAAGAACTACCCCATGAAACATTTTAGACTAGTAGAATATTGACTTTCCTCCTTGAATCAAGATTGTTCCCACATCATACCCACTCACATACATCTCCACTTCGAATGGTTACTATAAGTTTGTTAACATTAGAACTGATGCCTAGATGAATTTCCTTTTTAGCTCTTAAAAGTCATTTTATTGACCCCTTCCCCGCCAAAAACTCTCACCCCTTATTGTTCTTGCATGGATTGGTACAACTACCAGTAAAACTGAAGCTATGATTTCCTCTACTATTGTGTTTCAATAAGAAAACTCCTAACTTCAAAGAAATTTTTCGACTCTAGGTAGTTCATAATGACTTCCATCTTGGCATGATCTATATTAATCTCCCCTCCATCAGTCACATAGCCTAAATACATCAATGAATAATATGGAAGCTCACATTTAGTGAGATGTTCTAGTAGTTGGATATTCTTCAATGTCCCTAGCACCTAAACCAGGTTTGATATGTGTTCCTATAATGTAGCATTATAAACAAATATATCATCCCAATAAACAATAACACATGAATTTTGATAAGGGTGTAGTACATCATTCATTAATCTCATGAATTTAACTAGTGCATTGTATAAATCAAATGACATGAATAACCACTTATACACACCTTATCTAGCTTAGAAGGTCGTCTCCCAAGCATCTTCTTCTCTAACTCTAACCTGGTCATACCCTCATTTTAAATCTAGCTTGGTCAAGTACTTCCCTCCTATAACAAATCTAATACATGATTAGTATTCAGCAGGGGATATCTATTCTTGACAGTAATATTTTCTAGTAAGATATTGTTTTCAATGCAACTTTTCCAAGTTCCATCCCTCTTTTGCACAATTATGATAGGTGAATTATAAGATGAGCTACCAAGTTGAATCACACACTACTTCATCAATTTCTAGAGTAGATTCTTCACTTCACTTTCTTCCAAAATAGATTTTGTTTAGGACCAAATACTTAGAAATGGAAAAGTTGTAAATAATTAAATATTGTGCTCCACTTTCCTCTTGGGTAGTGTTGTCATCGCAACAAACACCCTCCAAAAATTTTCTTACACATCAATTTTGGAGCGTACTGATGATCTTCCGATCTTTAATGCTATGGTCACTCTATGGTCATCTAATAAACTATTGATTCTTCTCATAAGTGTCAAGGTCACTTGCTTATGCATGCTAAGTTTTTGAAGAATTCACAAGTGCAATTCTTTCAATGCAAGCTTACATAGGCACTGTGCAACTCTTAAAGGTAAGGCTTGCACAATCACTAGTGGCAATGACTGCACAACGAATACAAATGGTGTACTATATAACACCTGTTGACATTCAATGCAATTCTCCATTGGTAGTCTCCCTCACTTCGATTGCAATTGTACTTTTATTTTAGCAAGTTTTCTCAATCATCATTCTAACACATTGTTTTTTCCACAAGTGTCACTTTCATGTTTGCAACTATAATTTTTTGTTCTATTTTCTCTAATAATTTTTGTTTTCATGTTATCTTCAGACTGTCATGTGTTGATTTCTTTTCCTTTTACTATTTGCAAGTCTGGTTTTCACTTTTCGCCTACCTTTCCTAGTGTCATCTTTTAGCATGGGAAGTGTCACACATTGTAAAAGTGGTGTTATGGTTCATTTCAAGAGGAAACGTTGGTACCGATTTGTCCTATTTGCCATGTAGACTTGTACCATACCCATTGCTAAATTTTTTTGCATTATTGTACTAGTGTCATCATTTTGTTCGCAGATGATATCTTAAGTTTCACACCTAGTCAAAGGGAGTCAATTATACATTCTTGAAGGGAAGCTCTGATGCATTATCTTACACTATTATGTTCTATTCATCATAAATATAGGAATTAGACATATTCCCCAAGTATTGAGCATTATTTCATTAGTTTCATCATTATTGTCACAAAGTATACCTTAAGTGTCGCACTTGGAGACAACTATTATTTTGTTGTTGTTTCAATGAGGACATGTTGATTTTGGGTGGTAAACATGTCATTGTTGAGTGGTTGTCCATATATAAGTGTGTGATTATGTTCAAGTCATTTTCTGTGTTAGTATAAAGATTTTGGAGAAGTGTACCAAAATCCCTTACTAAACTTTTAGGTGAATTATAACCTTAACAAAAAAATGGTTGTTTCTATGCTTCATATCTCCAATAGAACATGACAGAAAAACATGCAGCAAAATAGGTCATGCAAATAGAAACATATAATAATAAGAAATAAAAGTGTAATAACACAATGAAGGACTTGAATAAATTATCATTTTATTAATGAATACACCTAGTAAGGAGAAATTACAAAAGAAATTACAGAATGGGTTTGCAATTCCCCCTCCATGGGATGGCTCCTTTCTTGTCCTTGTGCTTCAACAACGTGCTTCTCTCTCTCAATTTGCACTAGGAAAAAACACAAAAAGGTTCTTGAACTCATGTGGGAGCTCAAATGTTATGAGGTGATAATGTTGATGATGAAAATGGTCATGGTGAAGAGTGGAGAGAAAACCTTATATTTATAACAAAATATTGGAATAGACTGAGAATTAGAAAATAATAAAATATTATTGACTAAATAAAATTCTAGCTATTGTGAATACTTTATTATACTT